>JBBPOS010000122.1:0-66978 GCA_038091575.1 Leccinum subgranulosum
GGAACGAGTACGACAAGTAGTTTACCTA
Organism: Leccinum subgranulosum; assembly: GCA_038091575.1. Taxonomy (NCBI): domain Eukaryota; kingdom Fungi; phylum Basidiomycota; class Agaricomycetes; order Boletales; family Boletaceae; genus Leccinum; species Leccinum subgranulosum. The sequence continues at coordinate 29 of JBBPOS010000122.1, forward strand.
GGTTAACTGACAGCAACGTAGTGAATAAGTCTATGATGCGTGAGAAGCGAAGTAGCGCACCTTTCTTTCTCTAAGATGCCCACTTCGCATTCCCGCCGTTCGTAGCGTCCCGCTCCAGCGTAGTCACAGTTTCACTCGTTATTTTCGCACCCGCCCACCACACCCTCTCACAGGCTTCGTCCAAACCTTTCATCCCTCAAGTTTTGTCCGACGCTACTTCACTCGCGCCTGTTCGTTCGAGCGCAGCTGTTCGCTGCCCAGCCCGCCCTCACAGCTCGCTCGCCCCGACAGCAGAGTCCAGTTTCGGGCCGGAAAAAGCCTCCGGCTTTTCGCCCACCCTCACACTAGCACTCCTCCTGTACCTAGCACCTACGTTACATGTACATTCTTTCTTTAGCTTTGAGTCGGCGAATTGATTGATCACTCATCGCCCCTCAACGACTCGGCCCATCTCTCATCCATCCGCCATCTAAGCACTGAACGCATAAACAGATCACAAGCATCAATTACAGGACGCTCAATATGAGCGTCACGATTCAATCAGCATCAGTCCGATGACGCTGTGAAGCCTGTGAATCAGTCGATTTACTTTTTGCAGTATACCAACTCGGAGATCTACTGAGAACGCATGCACGAGCGCTCGAGTCCCGTACTAAACACCAGGAGTCGATCCAACGAACGGAGGCGCAAAGAGAAGTGGCAGAAATGATTCGGACATGCGGAAGAATTGTAATCGAACGGGGGGATGATTGAGGGAACCCACGGACACCCGGAGACTCAGTGCGAAGTACACCTCCTTGGTCAAAATCGGTGCGACGTCCGCGTCCCTGATTGCCCACATACCAGCTACACTCCTCCCGGAGACTTGGCCTTGCGCAATCTGACACACAGAGACTCGGAACGCAATGTCACCTTGCGGACGTGTCATCCGTCAGGCAAAGATCGTCTGCAATCGAACAACGTGCGACACATTGACTGACGAGGCAAAAAAAAATCTCTGCAAAAACACGCTACCAAAACGTACAATGGGCAAGCAATACCGAGCCCTACATAAACACGAGAGACATAAACAGGAGAGAAGAAGAGACAAAAGAAAAGCAAAATCCGAACACGTACACCACATCACTGCATCACCCCACCTGCTTCACCGTATACTTTTCCCAACTCGGATATACAAACGTCTCCGTCTTGGTCTTGGTCTTGCTCGTCGAAGTAGTGTCCTTGTCGACCATCTGCGCCCGCGTTGACTTGTGCGTCGCAGATTGTCCGCCAGGCACGTACTTGTACTCGGGTACTTCGAACACGATGGGGATGAGCATGATCTTGAGCCTTCGGTCGTCCGCCTTTGTGCGCGCGAACGGGAGTTGCTTTTCGGGTTTCGGTTTCGGGAGCTGGGGGTACGCGTTGCTGTCGTTGGTGCTCAGGGAAGGTACATCCACATGGGGTGTACTGGAGGAGGTTCCACCGACAGAGGAAGACGCGGCTTCTTCTTCTGGGTACGACGAGGGCGGGGGAGTTGACTGTGGCAGCAGTGAAAGCATCTCCTCCAGCGCCTCCGTATTCGAAGGTTGTATCCTCAGCGCCGCGCGGAGGTCTACATAGATGCATAGGTGCATAGCTGTGAAAGGAAGCCTCAGACAACGATACCTTTAATCGCCTCGTCCGTGCGTCCCATCATACGGCGCGCTTTGGCTCGCCGATAGTACCCCTTGATGCTCCGGTGTTGGCTGAGCGCTTTCGAGCACGCGTTCTCGGCCTCGATCCATCTGCAAGCTTGGTAGGAAATGAAAATGAAACGAATGAGCGAGCCCTACTTGGAGAGTTTCAGGTACGCCGCCGCGATGTTAAGTTGGTAATGGGGCATTTCTGGCTCCACTATATGCGCTGCTTGGTAGTGGTGCACTGCGACCTCGTAGTCGCCGCGCCGAAATGCAGCGTTGCCCTCCACGAGTAGATTTGAGGGTACGGACGATTTCAAGGGAACGACGACGTACCAGTTCTTTTTCCTTTTCGGCTCTGAGATAGCGTACTTCCATGACCTCGGCGATGGTCATTTCTGGTTCTGTCGATCCTGGATTTGCCTCCTCCTCGGACTCGTTCCCGGTAAAGTCGAGATCGAGATCCCACACGTCTTCTTCCTCCAGAGTCTCCCATCCGTGGACGCCGCTCCCTATATGCTTGTCAGGGACCACGAGAATCAAAAGAAGGGATCTAGCAGACCTCGACCGTCCCACTCCCTCTGCTTTCCGGAACGCACCCCGCTGTTCTCCTCATCCTCGCTGACTGTCTTCTCACACACCTCGCCCAGATGATCCGTTGAACAACCGCAGTCGCACCACTTGGTCGTAAGCTTCTCGCGGAGGACGTTGCCGTATCCGCTGACGTCGAATTCACGGGCGACGCGCCACAGAGTTTGTGAGACACGTTCGTACCCGAGACGGACTTTGAGTCGCCAGTGCTGGTCCCAGCCCGGCGGGGATGTCGTGCGCAAGAGAGATTTTTCGCCAAACTTGAGTTCGCAAGCTTCTTCGAGCGCTTCGAGACCTTCGGCTAGTGGGCCGAGGTGGGGCGGTTTTGTAAAGGTAGCGTGTGGCATCGCAGCGAGGACGTCGAGGTGGGCTTTGAGGGCGTCGTAGTAAGGCAGGAGGCGGAGGGAGTGGAGGCCACGGTTGCGGCACACGGGCACGTTGTTGGAGAGCGCCTCGGGTGCCAGGTCAGGACGGGTTGGAAAAACGGAGTCGGACGTACAAAATCTCTGAGAGCGGTGTAAGACCACAGGACGCTCTTTGTGGCGACGCGTTCGCCCGACTGACGGAGCTCCATGCTGATGACCGAGCGGAAAAAATCCTTGATGTCTTCGCTGTCGGCATTGTGAGCGACCCATCCTGGCCCACCGACGGTGATGCAGCGCATGACGAATGTGGGTAGATAAATGAGAGCGACGCAGTAGAGGTGAGTAGAGAAGAGACGAGCGATGTCCTGCTCGAAGCGAATGAGAAATATTCGTGCGATGGCGCGTTCGAGCTGAGAGACGGCGGTCATTGCGTTGGATATTCCCCGGTCGATGTGAGCGGGTACAGGCTTGACTGTCGCTGCCTTTTTCTTGTTTGCTGGTCGTTTCTTGACGTGCGAGTACTTTGCAGGCATGACGGTAGTGTGGTAGTGGTAGAAGGTCGATTATATAATCAATCTATCGTGAAATTGTCTCCAGTCGTCCTCCTCTTCTACCAAAATATCGTAAGCTTCCGTTTCTGGACTAGACTCTTCCAACATCCACGCCCAATCGTTCTCATCACTGCAAGTCGTTGTAAGTACAATACTAGAACATTCAATGGGTACTCACACTGAATCAGACTTTGTCGGTCGCACCGTCACCACATTGAACACGGCCACCGACGCAGGTCTCGGTTGCGCGCGTGCAGGACGTGGTGGAGGCGCCAGACTCGAGTCCGTCACCAACCCCGGGAGACTCGGCCGACGTCTCCTCCTCGTTTTGTGTGTGCACGCGCTGGGAATTTGAGACTGTACTCTCTCCCGCCGCGAAGTCGATCCGATCGAACATGCCCGTGCAAGTCGGGCACGTGATCCTAGCGAGATTGCCCAGAGTCCCGAATGGAACAAGCTCGAGTATTCAACGCCGGTCCTCCAGTCTTTTCCCTTTAACCAAGACATTTCGGGGTAAGCTCGGAGATTTAGGCAAAGTTGTTTGGGGTGGTAGCACGGGGGGATGCAGGTGGAAGAATGGTAACGAGGGGGACATCGTGCTATATGTACCCCTTGACCTTTTTTTTTGGGTTTCCATCTCAGCAGCATCGTGAGCACGTCGTTCTAAGACTAAAACCGTTAGCTTTTCCCAGTTCCCCCTGTATGACCAAGTCGGGAATTTTAGGGAGCGCCCAAGTTGGACAGCCAAAATGAATGACCTTGCGAAAGAAAAAAAAAGGCAGTGGAGTGCGGTGCTGTTCCCGAATCCTCCCTCCTTCCGGCTATTCCAATGACGAATCACACAAAGATATACCGCAAGATATGAATAACAAGCTCCCCTTCTCCCCGTGCACGTGGATCGCGCTCACGCGATTCTAGGTCAGGTCAAGAATAATTTATGATTAGAAATCACATCATGAATAGTGCCGGTCATCGCGAGACTATAATTGAAAGACTCCGCATAGTCTACTCTGTTAGTGTGGCACCAGCGAGGAGAGGACATGCGCACGCGCGGAACCTTAGGAATAGCCCTTCATATGCATGTGAACGTCCAGCGACGCTCCGCGGAGATGGCCATCCAGCCCTCTGTGGCGTAGCGTTGAACAGACAGGGAGGGAATCCAGGGAGGAATCGACTCAACCCCCAAAGACTGTCTTCTGGGGTGTTCGACCGACACGCACCATCTTGCGATCATCAAGGGGAGTTGGGGATCCCGATTTAGCTCAGGCGGTGCGCTCATGTGTTCATAATCAATAATCGTATGATAAGCCTGATCCGTGCTGGTCTGCTCGACGGCCACACGCGGAGACCATCGGGCCGGGGCTTTTTTCATGTCCCCGAGGACGAGCGCGTCGATCTGATGCTGATAGTTGTGCGCGTGGCAAGGCAAGAAAATGGGAAAGTTTGGCGCTGACTAACCGACTTCGTGAGACAGGAAAATCTTAAAGCCTCAAAGATTCAACCTCTTGAACGATTTTGACGGTGGATTTCGTTGGTACGGCTTGGCAACCCCCTTCCGAGTTGCTAACAACGCAACAACGGAGGGCGCAATGGGGTTATGCATGCGAACCTCGGGCCTAGTGTGGTTGATGGATGACCCATCGGCCGCCGAATCATATCGAATGCTGAAATGAATCTGTTAGATAGATACTCATGAAAAGAAATCAATCAGTGCCGTTGCATAGCTAGGTAGTCGAGTTGGCTGATGAATGGGACGACGAAGCTGTTCTTCCGGCATCACCGCGATCAAAAGAGGCTCACTGAGTAAGTGGGCGTAACCGTCCATGGCAACGCTGAGAGCCACGTTTTTGTCATTACATTCAACGTAGTACGACATCATTTTTGCTTGGCCGTCTGAGCCTGCAACTTGGACTGCACCAGTAGATCTTTTTGCTGCTCGGCCAATATTCTGCGTTTGTTGAAATATTCAATCTAGTAGAAAGGGTCGCACAAAAGAAAAAGAAAGAGAAAGTGCGACTTGCCCAGCTTTTAGCACAATTAGCCTCGTACTTTGACTTTTCTTTTGCGCACGCGTTCCCCTCCTTGCCGGCTTCGAGGACGCCTGAGCGGTCAAGACAGGCAAAGTAAACGTCTCTGCTATCCCAGCATTGCTTCCTGTCTTGACGAGACACGTCTGGTTTCGAGGTGCTGAACCAACCCATGTGGTAGTAGTAGTATACTGTAGCAAATACGTACACTCACACGCTACTACCTGACCCTTTCTCAACCTCGCTTCGATGGCTTCCACACCGTCGCTGCAGGCTCCGACGCCCGTACATCTTCACCCGCTCTCACCATTAGAAGAGCTCCCTACAAACTCGCGCGGACGTCGACCTCGTGTGCCCGCTCAGGATGACGCCAGCGCGGAGAACGGCTCTACATCGAAGCCAACAAGCACTTATTTCACGCTCAAAGCCCAGCTTGACAAGCTGGGGCCGGATGCTTCTGCTAGCAGCGCCAACAGTAACATAAACACCCACGGACACACTGCCAACAGCCACCACCACCCCGTACGACCGAACTGGGACGGGAGCGTGCGCGGATTCGGGAAATCAGACCGCAGTGACTCGTCGAACGGCGAGCGCACCCTTCCTCGTCGGCCCTCCGCTGCGTCTCTGTCGACCCACCTCCAGCGATCGCAACCACCGCCACCCCCTCGTTTCGTCGTCGCTCATTCCTACCACGGCGATCCCAGCTTCATAGTCCCGCCTAGCCCGACAGCACCCCCTACCGCGCGCCATCGGTGGCCCACCCCTGCAGAGGTCCACGTGCTCGCCCAGCACTGGCATACCTACTCGGACGAAGCAATACAGACCGCGATCGCACACCTAAGCACGGTCGAGTCGCCCTCGGATACCGATCTGCACCCCGCGCACCCGTATCACACCGCCCTGCGTGTGCTCTCGTCGGCGTTCCACCAGCTATCGCGCGCAAGGGTTGAACTCGAGGAGAATAGGAGGGCGTTGGAGGAGAAGCGGAGGGTACGTGCGGAGGAGTTGTTGCAGGAGATGATGCCGTCGGAGCGGGAGGTTGCGAGGCGCGTGTTGCAGAGTGTGTTCGTTGATGATGACAAGGAGGGCGATGAAATACGTCACGTTGAGCGTCGGGAGAGTCTTTCGGTGCGTGCATTTCTGAATTACTCTGGATGTCATTGATTTGTCTGCAGTCGTTGAAAACATATCTCACGGAGGCGATGGAGGACCAGGTGCCGCTAGGACAGAACGCGCCTGTAGGCGAGACCGTCACGTCTACGAACAATACGGCCCAGGCCGAGTCACACAATAGCCACGATGTGCCATCCGTAAAGGAGGCATCGACTCCATCATCACACGGCAACCCTCCCGTCGAGGATACCCACGAGTCCCATGCAAATATTCCCAGACAGGATCGAGCCTCCATCGGCGAATGGATGGGTACTTGGCTCAACAGAGGCAAGCCGAAGCCTACACGCAGTCTGTCTACCTTTGCCATCAAAGAGGAAGTGGCGAGCAAAGATTTCTCACGCGATTCGTCCCCCCATCCCAATCCCAATCCTGAAGTCCTTGCCGGTGCTTCCCAACGCGGAGGGCGTCGCAAGCATACGAAGAGCGTGTTCGAATCCCTCGGTATATCCCTCTTGAACCCCGCCACGTCCGCTACGGGACCTGCTAAACCACGTAAAGCAGCCAAGTCGGTGTCGGGCACTTTGTCGGTGCCGCCTGCGCAAGATGGACGGATCCCGTCTGTGACGTCCTCTCCAGTGCTCGCGAACGCGGTGGTACCATTACCAGCCCCTTCCGCACCTCAATTGGCCACCTCGCCCGATCCTTCGTCTGAGCCAAAAACGGAGACATCGACGATGCAGTCTCCGTCTCTCGTGGATGAAAAGCGTGCTCCACAGGGCGTGTCTCTGCGCGCGATCGCCCACGCGACGCGTGTCATGACCTCGGACCCTGGCAGCATTCTCGTCGACCAAGGTCGTGACGCTGGGCCGCTCGTCCGCCGATTAGCGCTCGAGCTCGTGCAGAACGCGTGCGATGACCACGTCGTGTTTCGCGAGCTGCCAAAGGCGAGGGGGGAACGGAGGGGAGAGCGCAAGGATGTGCGTGCGGGAGTGGATGCGGGGCATGGACAGCATCAGGTCGTTGCACGCGGGATGTTGAGTCCCGTTGAGGGGGTCGCGGCGACCGAGTCTCTGTCGCGCGCGTTGAATGCTCAGGGTCAGCAAGTCTCGCGCTCGAGGACGGGCGGGCTCATCACAGCTTCTCTGACGGCACCGATATTACATGCGTTGATGCCGCAAGCGCCACCGAGAAAAATGACGGGCGGGCTTGAGGGCGTTACGAGGTCCAACAACTCGGACGCCGCCGCGACCAACTCGAACGCTTCCAACCCGGCTTATACTGGGGCGAGTAAACCGGGTTCGGTCCCGCTCGAATCGATTATCCCAGCGACGTCCAAACCGCCTACGCACTACCTCTCCCGCAAATACACACCGCTGACTGTGCCCGACTTTCGGTTTACGATTCCGCTTCCGAGCAACGCGGCGTCGCGGATGAGCGTCTATCACCAACGAGATGACGAGGACGAGGGCCGGAAGCAGCCGCTGATGACGGACCGATATGGGTTCATCTACGACGTGTCGCAGTACGACGTGCTGTTGTTGACGCGGGCGAAGGAATGCGGGAGTACGGCTCCTGCGTGTCTGACTGGCGTCAAGATCGCGGATCGGAAGGAGAGTAATTCCTGGTCTGATGAGGAGGCGGGGGTGGATAAGGATAAGGATGTGGTTCGAGTGATCAAGGGGCTGTGCGGATGTGATGGGTGGGGATTGTTTCCTGGCGGCGGTGACGGAGACAGTACGCCGGAGGGAAGTGGTGGCCAGTCGACGACAACACCCGAGGACGGTCGGTCTATTCGGAGCAAGCAACGCGGTCGGTCGACGACGTTGGTCTCTTTGCCGGATGGTCCTGGATCCTTGCCGGTCAACCGTAGCCCTACGTCTGTTCTGGTGGTGACTGCGAGCACTCCGCGCCACGTGTGCGCAAACACGATTCGGGTATTGTTGGACGATCTGACCAAGATCCACGATGGGCGGCAGATGTCTGCGAGGAAGGAGTGGGATGCTTTCGTGAAGCAGCGGAACCGGGTCGTCAGGGTGGGTGCGAAGGTGTCTTCCGCGACCACGATGACGAGTGTGACGGCGTTCCAAGGGTTAGGGACGACGGACGAGGAGGAAGAGCTGGCGCACACGGAGGGTTTGATCGGGTTTGCGCAGCTTGGGCTGTCTTCGAACCGCGACGAGCGGGCGCAGTTTGATAGGTTGGTGCGTGGCGGGATTCCGTTGGTGTATCGGTCCAAGGTGTGGCTTGAGTGTAGTGGGGGGTTGGAGATGCGCGAGCCGGGGTTGTTTAGGGATCTGTTGGTGCAGGCCGAGGTGGATGTAGAGACGGGGGAGGCGGGCAAGGATGCGGGCGGGCATCATGCGTTGGTGAGGAACGAGATCGACAAGGACATTGGACGGACGATGCCGTTGAATATTTTCTTTGGGGGGGATGGGGTCGGGGTGCACAAGCTTCGTCGGGTATTGATGGCGTTCAGTCGGTAAGTTGCTCCGTCGTTTTTGTCAGTGTGGTCGGGTCGATCTCACTCTTGAACAGACGCAACCCGGGGGTAGGTTATTGTCAAGGTATGAACCTCGTCACGTCGACGTTGCTGCTCGTGCACGCGGACGAGGAAGAGGCGTTCTGGGTCCTGTCGGCGATCATCGAGCGAATTTTGCCGGACGACTTTTTTTCGCCGTCGTTGTTACCTTCACGCGCGTGCCCGTTGGTGTTGCTGGATTATGTGCAGGAGATGTTACCGAGGCTGCACGCGCACTTGGTCGAGCTCGGCGTGGACCTCGCTGCGATCTGTTTTTCGTGGTTCTTGTCCTTGTTTACAGATTGTTTGCCGATCGAGGTAGGTCGCGTTGATGCTCTCTATGGTGTTCGTGCTCAAGGCTCATGTTCTCGCCTGCAGACACTCTTTCGGGTGTGGGACGTCTTTCTCGTGGACGGGCTGGATGTCTTGTTCCGGATCGCGATGGCGATCTTGAAAGGCAACGAACAGGAGCTGATACAGTGCGAGTCGATCTCTGCGGTGTATGTCGCGTTGGAGAATTTGCCGACGAGGATGTGGCAGCCTGATAAGTTGCTGCAGGTGTGTTTTGGTTTTCCTATTTCTATCATCTGCTGATGCGGCTATTTACAGATGGAGCTCGAGCTCAGAACGACGATGACGAGTGGAGAATTGGTGCGACGACGGGGGGTACACGTGGATGCGTTGCGCTGTCTCGCTGGGTCATAAACTGCGCGCGGGGGCGTTGCAAAGTCAGTGGGATGCCAGGTGTTCTCAGACGAGTGAGGTTGGCCTTTTCTTTTCATTCTACAATTTACTTTTGTCTTTCATCAAAGTAATGTCTTCAATGGCTGCGGTGCAGAGTAGAACAAACATTTCCATAATTAATATATGGATAATTGAACACTGCACCAAATCATGAAGTACGTGCGAATTGAAGATATAAATATTGTACGGTCGTTTTTGAACATGTCTGCCTTCACTCCGTAGTTTTTATACATACGGTGATTTATGCAGTTTGCATAGCAAACATTTTTTTTGGTCGAAAAGGGAAAGCATACCCTTCCTTTCTTTTCCGAAACTCGCAGTCGTGCCACCAGTTCACCAGACATACGGTATGAGTCTCGCAGGCACCTTCTTCATGTACGTGCGATACTCCTCTCTAGTCGCCTCGTCTTGCTGAATGCTTTCCTCCTATAATGCAAGGACCTGAGTACACGGACGTTTCGCCAGGTTGGACAACAAAGGAATCACCTCGAAAGGAATCTTGACTACGAGTACGGCCACGTTAGCGACGAGTGTCACCAAGGGTACGTAAGACCAAAACATGAAGGAAGTGAGGACCGATTGCAGCATCAGCATGCTAGGTCGTGAAGGTCAAAATGCCGGAAGTGTGACAGGGGAATAATGGGCGTACGAATACAGAGGGTGACGAACCCAGGCATACGGACCCGTCTGGACGACCCTCCCTTTCTCACGACGCTGTTACCCTAGTCAAACTCGAGTTCCCTCAGAACGACGAAGAGTGCATACGTACCCCGATAGGATGGTACTGGTCACCGAGATGTTGGAATGCCTGCTCTGAAAAACGTTGCAAGGACATGCTCAAAACACAAGCAAGCACCCTGATCGTGTTTCTCCGCATCCCCTCCGCCGTTACATGATACAGCACGTTTGGCAACGCGAGTGCCTTCATCCATGTTGGTTGCTGCATTCCGCAATAGACGAGGGTGACGATGTAGACAATAGGAACCGTTAAAGTGAGGAACCCTTGGATTGGGACGATGATGGTAGAGAGTTGGGTGGACATGGAGTCGGGTCTGATGGGGCCGCTCTTGGAATTGGCGAGGGCTAATGCATTCCGCATCTGGTAAGCGGTATGGCTGAGGCTGACTGCAGTGCAGGCAACGAAGCAAAACTCAAGCAGCTGGCTGGATGACCACGGCATGATGGAGTTAAGGAGAAAAACGGGCAAACATGACTCGGGTGCTATCAAGGAAACGTAGATGTCACATGACATACAGTGGGCCGTAATAGGGGAGGAAGAGTCTCAGCCTATCTGAAGGATCAAACCGGATCAGCTGCACGGTACTCAACCGCGCGACTCACACAAATCCATCTCCACGCACTCGTCCGCCTCCCGATTCCCTGCCTGGCGGACGAACCGCCAGAATGTCTTCATGCGACTTTTCGACTTCGTGTGCCAGGAGCATCGTACTTGTCGCCGCGGTAGAGCAATCCCTTGGCAGACAAAAGCGACTTGGTGATGTCGCGCCAATCGCAGCACATCATGTATGTATGGCTCGTTGAACCTGACGACGACCTCGTGGTAAAAACCTTGACTTACTCGAGCGTGTCGTATTCAATAGTCGCCGTTGTCCAAAAGCCCCAGTCGTCTGCGAACGCGTGACTGTTGACGATGTGAGAACTCGTTGCACGAGTCGTTGATGGCAAAGGTCTGACTCTTCTGGAGGATACGAACTGGTCGTCGCAGAGCCAGCAGAAAGAGATGTGTATAGACTATCACTGAGCGAAACGAAACGAAACGAAACGAAACGAAACATACCTCGGTGGCAGAGGCGCGTTTTCAGCTATGGGCGCTGACGAGGATGATCATCGCACCCGTTCTACTTGACCGACAGGTGTACTTTTATTCGCGTAAGTACCACTGCTGACCTGCACGAACCGACAAACGGTAAAAGAAAAAGAAAAGTGGTATTACACAGCCACTAGTACTATGTCTGCAATCAGCTCCTCCCCGGGATCAATACGACTCCACCGTCACTCCAAGTAGCGACACAGGACGATAACTCAACACCCAAGGCTATGACCCAAAGGAGAACTTCGAGCTCAGTGTGCTCACGTTGTTTGCGTACCCTATCGAGGGCTCCGCCGGAGCACGGCGTCAGCTTATAGCATGTTTTCTGTTTATGTGATCTCTTACAGATGATGTTGGGTGATTTCCCGTATGAGCTGACATCCTTCCGAGCGTGCGCAAGGCCTGTTGTACCACTTTTGAAGGGGTGGCCGGGGAGAGAGAAGGTGCGGTAACTTTCCCACGAATAGGAACTTGAGCCAGGACGCAGGACGGCGCCGAGCCTCGAGTGACTGCGCGGTCAGCCTGCTGAGTACCTTGGCGTCAGCGAGAGCGAGGAAGCAATGAATGATGAGCTCGATGGAGGTGACTCTCTTTTGAGTGATGTTCTTGGTCTTCTCTACGAAGATTGGATTGGCTCGAAATTGCCGGCGATCGTGTGCTTGGGTCGCATACCCGCAGTGCGGGTGTGGGTGCGGGTAGAGGGTTGTCAAGGTTATAACGGGTCCAAAGTTTGATCGAGGGCCTGCGAAACTATGTACAAGTACTAACAAATTCTCACATGATCAGTTCAGCGATGAAGGCGTGTCCAGGCTCGCCGTCGACGATGATAAGAAAAGGCTCCGTCGCGATGCGATTAGTGTGCGATAGCTGGGACTCTCTCAGTTTGAGTCTTGCCACCGATCTCATGGAATCGATGAGGGTGGGCAACGTCCGAGTGGGGCACGATGCGGACTCAGTTGAACGTCCTGCTTCAAGATTGTAAGTCCACAATCTTGAGGCAGCACGTTCAGCTGAGGGGAGCAAACTTTTAAATACCGGGGCCCGGTAAGTACACTGATGGGGAGAGGAGACTGCAACGCACGTCTCCTTAAGGAAAGACACTCCGAGAGAAACGGTGTCAGTGGTTCTCATCAAGAAAGTTTCTTACGGCAGACTTGGCACCGGTCACCCCGGTCACCCCTCGCTCTCACTAGCATGCGATGCGATGCGACACAGAACCTTGGGAGAGTACGCTGGCGCTATGGCCTATGATACAATTAAGGATGTCACCTAATAAGTAGTAGATACCGGCATCTATCCAACAAACAAGCACGAAGTTCATACTTCAAGTTGATGCGACTCGACTCGAGTCCCAGACTCCCCCTGAGTAAGATTCCCCTGTCTTCTCCTTTCTCATGAAAAGGTAAGCTTCGCGTTCCAACTGAATGCGGCAACATGCTGAGAAGAACATGTCAAATCGCACGTTCGACGGACCATGTGAACAAGCTTACGTTTAGGCTTTCAACACACCTCGGATTCGCTAAGCTTCTCATATGGGCAAGACGCTGCTTCGTTTTCGTCCATCAAAAAGTATTGCTTGGACTCGCGCGAACCAAGGTCGCCGTAGTTCTTGAGCTCAGGGCTGACAGGGATGGGGTCGTACTTGGCAAGCAAGGCCCGGACCTTCGAGAGTGCTCCGGCGCGCTTCGCATCACTGCTGAACAGAATGTCGAAGATCCACTTGGGTTGGAAGACGATGGTAACCCCGGGTGCGTAGCGTGATCGACGAACTTGGTGTGCAGGCGTCTGGATCACGGTGAAGAATGGCTCCCCACCGAAGCAGAGGCACCATTTATCGGTGTCAATGTCACGGGGAATATCGTTGGGCCACGGCGTCGTGTCAAGCTTGGCAATACCGTTAAGCAGCTCCCAGAACAATCCGTTGTACTCCTCGATCGTCCTCTGGTGCGGCACCTTCTTCGCTAATAAGACCAAGGATGTGTTCGGACCAAGGCCGCGCGCCTGCGGCATGTACGCCGTCAGCGCAGTGGCCAGAGACCGAATGTGGCGGGGATCGGAGAGGTCGTCTGAATCGATGAACAAGTACAACTGATCATCCGTCTTGAAGCCTTTGGTGGCATAGATGCATGGAAATACGAGGTCTTCGTCGAGAAGCACACTTTTGAAATCATCGTATGCCTCGCGCTGCCAAGTGCCTTCGGAGAAGGCTTCCATGACTTGTGCCCTACATAACAGCTTGAACGCCTGCATACCAGATAAAATATTTATTCGCCTACCTCGTCAAGGGTTTCCCGCTGTAGTTCGCGGTCTCTCCTTCGACAACGGCGCGTATGGCGCGCTGTAAAATAAGATTTTAGCTTTGAAGGAAGTCGATGCCGCAGGGGAGCATACTGACGGTACCAGAACTAAGAATATCACCCAATTTTCTAAGCAAATTTGGGAGCTTTCCAGAAGCCGCATTGGCAAAGAGGGTGAGGATAACCCCACCAAGAATTGAGGAAGCCAAGGAGTAGATGTTGAACATGTGGAAGAGAGAGGATTGTTGGTGCTGATTCGACCGCGACAGCATGCCTTTTAAACCTGAGGCCCTTTGCAGAGCCTGCATACTTCCTGCGGTGTGCAACGCATTCCTCCTTGGGATTGTGCAGCATTGCCTTGGCAAGATCGCTTTTCCGCGCGCTCATGCCCACTTACAAGTCAGATGACCGACAAGGACGCCACCCTGACAATGAGATTCACATCCGAACGCAATCGGTAGCCAGAAATATGAGAATGTAATCCAAATATTATGCCCGGAATGGGTGCGGTTGCCTGCATTCAGGAGACCTCTCGAGTCCTCATGCGAAACCAGGAGTGTATGTTAGCTATTGTCTTGGGTTTCACCTATATTCTTCTTATTTTTATCTTTCAAATTCCCTGGCTCACTGAGAATAGTGAAAAAACCGGCGGTTGTTATTTGATCAAAGGAGATCTGGAGGTGTGTATGTATAATTAGCGAGTGTACGGCAACAATTCTCGGAGGTAAGGTGAATTACAGTTTGGATTCGATGGAAAGAACGATGGCATCGTCCACTAGACATACTGTGTCTGTATTGCACACCACGCCCGTTCGAGATGGCGACCAGTAGGGCGACGAGCGACAGCATGGAGAAATAATCCGACCCTCGACGGGGTGGCAGTGCCATACCTAAAGAAGAACTTAGAGTAGCGTTGGGGCTGGGGATGATAGTCGGTGACTCACTGTGAGAATGAACATGGGGAGTGTAGGTGCGAAAGGAAGTGACATGGAATATGGACCTCCAAGGATATAGAGTAGGATGTGGTTGCGTGAGACGGGTGGATCAACGACTCGCACATTGCCCCACGTTGATCCGAGTTCCGAAATCTGACTGGTCGATCGACGTCGCAAGTTTCTATGATGTATACCCATTTGGACTTCTGCGCTACACGGAGCACTCGAACTTCTCAACCTGCTGTTTCTGCTTCTTCTCTTTATTTCCTCCTGGAACAAGTTGCCATGTGTATGTGACTGCCCGCATCCAAACATGTGAAATCTAACGACACTGAGCAGGCGGAATTTCTCGGGACAGAGAACGTAATCAGATTTGGCAGAGGTTGAGTCACGGGGTGAATAGGAGATGAGGAAGTGCAAAGGAAGTGCATGTCCGTGAGCTCGATATTGTGACCTATGCGTAATTGGTCACGTAAAAGCAAGGAATGAAAAGGACGAGCGCATCGGTACCAGACGAGTTTCTGCGAATTATTTTTGGCGCTGAGGGAATTAGACTGCGAAGCAAGCTCTTACTTCGGCCTGGCCCTTGGGAAACTGCGATGCAACGCGTTGAGGAACCATGCACAAAGTCTGGTATGCGCGAAGCGCAGCCCAGAGGTGGGTCAGTGTGCGAGGGAGAAGCCGCCTGCACTGTTGGACTCGTTTGCTGCGCCAGTCGGTCGTGAATTAGGACCGCGTTAGACCAAATCTCGGTACAGCGCATTGAATGAGCCAGGGGCGGTGTTTCGAGCCTGCGAAAGCTCTCGTCGGGGGCTACAACTACCCCGACCATGCCAGGCCTCTAACTGCGATTCGGGTCGTATGATATTGGGTGGACATCGTCACGAGGTCAATCATGATCGGGTTGCTGGCGAGTCGCAAGGGACAGTTTGTTTGCGGTTGTTAGGATCCAAAGTTTTTGCGTTTATTTGCGTCTGACGAAACCCTCCAGAGTCCGAGTCTCAGGAGTCGGGTACTTGCCCGGGCCCGAGGTTTTCATTATTTGAGAACATTTTACTTAGCATCCAAGTAATACTTTTTGGACTGTGCGCTCATATTTAACGCGTCGTGCCTCCCACTCGAACATCTACCCATGTTCAACAATTCATCTCATATCGATGCCAGCCATTCAACCTTCAGCGAGGTCCATCGAGACCAGTACGACTATTCGCGGTCCACAGTACAAGGCAATCAGACGGTCAACACTGTCGTCCACGGAAATCAGATCATCCAGTATCAACATTCAAGTGAGCAATTGTAATACCAGTCATTGGTGTTTCAACTTTCTGATACCGCCACTCGTAGATCTCATTGAATCACTCCACAGAACGAGCGCACCTAGTGCTGCCTATGATTCTGCCCAGCGGTACCCGGCGCCAAAATGTATCGAAGGGACACGCATCGAGTTACTTGCCCGCCTAACCTCATGGGCAGACGAACCGGACCAGAAACCTATCTGTTGGCTGAACGGCCGACCTGGATCGGGCAAGTCGGCAGTGTCACAGACGATAGCAGAGATGTACGCGAGTGAGAAGCGCCTAGCTGCCAGCTTCTTCTTTTCACGCAGAGATCTCGGGCGGCGCACCATGCAACACGTAGTTCCAACGCTGACCACGCAACTTCTCGCCTTCCTGCCGTCCGTCTATCCTGCGGTGATCGCAGCGTTGGAGAAGGACTACATGATTCCGATCAAGGTGCTTCGAGAGCAAATGGAGAAGCTACTGTTTGGACCTTTATCCACTGCAGCGGAGACCCCGGATTCACCGCTTCTGATTATCGTTGATGCGTTTGACGAGTGCGACGACCAGAGTCTGGTTTTAGAGCTTGTGACGCTTCTCGTAGATCTGTCCCGCAGGTCATCCATACCTTTGCGCTTGTTGATTACGAGCAGGGCCGAGCCTTGGCTCTAGTCACGCTTCCGCTCTCCAGACATAGCGGCTTACACACAACCTCTCGACATCCATTCTTTCACTGTGGACGCAGATATTCGTTCGTTCCTCTGCCATGCCCTGGATGACATATATGATCAGAACCCCCAAGTGATGGGAGAGGTTGCTCGCCCATGGCCACCGTCAGAAGAGCTCGAACGCATCGTTAACAAGGCCAATGGCTTGTTCATCTTCGCTTTGACGGTTGTCAAGTTTGTAGGATCCAAGACATATAATCCCATCATGCGTCTGCAAGCCATCATCGAGGATACGGCTTCCGAATCCACAGGTTCTGCATATGCCGACCTCGACTCACTGTATCGGGATGCGATTTCAACTTTTCCCGACCCAGACGTTGCTCGTCTCGTGCTCGGCCTCGTATATTGCATGGCCATTCCCATATCCGTGTCGAGTTTGCACAGTCTACTTCAGCGATCCGAACCAAACGTCGACGTCAGGCTTGTTGTCCCTGCCCTTAGCTCTGTCCTCCTTGCGTCAGAGGACGGAAAACAGCCCATCAAGTTTTACCACGCTTCCTTTCGGGATTTCCTGATCAGTCATCAACGATCGAGAAACTTCACAATCAACCCGGACGCTTATCACCGGCTCATGGCACAACTGTGCTTCGAGACCATGTCACATTCGTTGCGACATGTGCAGGATTGGAGACCCTGCCAAGGCGAACTGCGAGGTTCCGGATCTCACTGAACGCCGAACGGCAGCATTCGATGAGGCTCTGCTGTACGCATGTCGTTTCTGGTCCCACCATCTCGCGCAGCTCCCGAATGATGGGGTTGCCAACGAGGCGTTGCTAGGTGCGCTCAAGACATTCAGCACCACGGTGTTGCTTTGCTGGATAGAGGCACTCAGCCTCCTTAGCGAGTCCGAGAACGCTGTAGTGATGCTTCGCCAGTGCATCAGATGGTTGAAGGTTTGCCTTTCTGTCTTCACCTCTTGTCCGAGCTGAGATTTACTCACAGACATTGCCCGAAGCTCCCAAAGACCAGTTGAGCCTGATAGAAGAAGCGGAGCGTCTCGTGGTACTTTACATGGACTGCATCTCCGACTGTGCATTGCATGTCTACCTCACAATACTTGCCTGTGTTCCCAAAGATAGTGCCATCTACAGGACGTTCAAGCACCTGTCATTTGGCACCCTTATCACACATCCAGATCTGGTTGAATATCGGGCGGCCGTCCGCAGGGGTCTCGATCTCCATAATTACATCCATTCCATAGCGTTCTCCCCGGATGGCAACTTGATCGCCACAGCCGGTGCGAGTCTGGGTGTCCAGGTATGGAACACGATTACAGGAGGCAACGTTGCAACGTTGGGAGATAACTCGTCGACATCACTCCTCGTCCGCTTCTCTCCATCAGGTTTCTTCTTGGCCGCTGCGTTCGAAGGTGGTACTGTCGCGATATGGGACCCAAAGGTCGGTCGGAAGCATATGCAGCACGATGGTTGCCACGCCGAAAAGATCACGTGCCTCGAGTTCTCAGGCAATAGTACCTTGTTGGCATCTGGCTCGCGCGACCACACGATCTACGTTTGGTCGGTTGAGACCGCACAGTCGTTGTACCATCTGGTTACCCACGAAAAACCTGTGACGGCGTTGGTATTTTCCAATGACTCCTTGCGGTTATTATCTGGAGCGGAAGACAATCTGATCATTGTTTGGGATACGTCGACGGGGAAGGTGATTCGCGGGATGATGGGACATCGGAAGGTGGTGAACTGTCTTGTTGTGTCGAAGGACGGGAAGATCGCTGCATCAGGATCAGAAGACAAGACGATCAAGATGTGGGACGTCGGCTCGGGAAAATGTACGAAAACGATTTCCAAACATCACACGGGGATACGATCTGTCCACTTCTTCGACGAAGACAAGTTTCTCATCACTGCCTGCGATGATGCAATACTGTCGTGGAACCTCGCTTTACGCAACACGTCAGATACGATCTGGGATTTGGAACAAACATTTAGAAAGGCGTTGAAGCGTGCCCCTGCTTGGCAACCCAAGATGATGGGGTGGGGAGTACTTACCAACACCCGCACTTGGATACGCGATGCACGAGTTGTGGGACAATGAGTCGACTACCCCGGACCCATTCCTGGAGACTGCGTTCGCGACCGGTTCTCCTGCATTTGTATTCAAATGCAGAAGATCTGTATTCGCTGGATCACTGCCAAACCCAATCACTGATTTGCCTGTGAATACAACTGCGATAGAAACTGCGGTGGCAATATCGCCCGATGGAAACTGGGCTGCAACCTCAGAACTTACGGCGCGTTCTATATCCTTGACCTGACCATTCCGGGGAAAGCCTGGGAGGAATGGGAGATCGAGATCAAATCCCACCTGCTGCGGCAGTGCTGCCTATGGCACGCGAAATAATTGCCTCTCTTACCGGCACGCGGTTCATGATCTTCAGTTCTAGTGCGTTTCAATGGTACCTGGTCGATGAAAACTGCAACATCATCAAAAAGATTGATACAAGCTTGGCGGAGTTGATGCGTGATGACGACGACATCTATTCCAAGTTCTCTCCAGATGGGAGCATCGTTTTATTCGTCATCTCGAGCTTATTCAACGACGACAAGAGCACTCTACGCATCCTTAATAGTGCGACGGGCGAACAGCGCATGAAGTTCACCGGACTGAAGAAGGTCCATTCGTTCATCGCATCCGGTGACGGCAAATGGGCCGCATGTGGGCACGGACCCGGCCAAGTGGAGGTATTCCGGCTAGAAGATAAGCAGCGAACGAGCATAGGAGGATCCGATTCGGACTCACCCATCAAGGTGATCTATTTCTCGGACAATGCGCAGATGCTCATTGGCGGGTCCCAATCGGGGGTCGTCCGCATCTGGGACCGTGAAAGCGGGGACTGCAAGGCCAAGTTTGAGTGTTCCACATTGTCTGTCACGGCGCTCTCGTACATGGTCACGTCCGGTGGCGCAGAGAGGGTCGCGATCGGGCGCGAAGACGGCTCGCTCTCTTTGTGGTCCCCGTCGACGTCTACATCGCATGACGTTGTGACCGGAGAGCAAGCTACGATCAAGAAAACGGACGTTGTCCGGTTCTCGGGCGATCTGACCCAGCTTACGTCGAGGGGCGAAGGCGGGATCGTCTCTGAGTGGGCCATCCCGTTCGACGCGGACGACGCGGGCATGATGCGGTGTGCGCTTTGCTCGCACAAGGTGGATGCGACGGATGCGGATGGCGAGTCGGACAAGAAGACCCTCCCGCATCTCATCTCCCAATCCGACCCTGAAGAGGCCAGAGATAGTCTGTTCCATACCTCTTATCGGGTCCTGAAGCATGGATGGCTCGTCAACGGTGATCGGCGGGTGATATAGATTCCACCGTCTGCGCGGCCACGCAGCAAAGACGTGTTTTTCGCATACCAGAACGGGCAGGTGGTGTTCTTCACGGCGTCCGGGAATCTGGTGTTCCTCAAGTGGGTGGATAAGCCATGATCTTCTGACTGGTCCGGGGAGTAGAGTCTATTGCACGATCAATTATGTCCTGATGGCGGGAATGAAATCTTGTATGTGTATTTTTGTTTCGAATAGGTAGGTCTCAGGAGATCGTATCATCGTGTTCCGATTGTCCGATGCAATGTAACGGTGCACAAGGACAAGGCTACGCTAGAACGATGGTGAGCCCGGAAGCACGGATTTGCATGCCAGTCATGAAGAATGCCAGCAGAGTTAGAGATGCAATTTTACAAGAGGAAATACTAGACAGTACTACGACACGAGAGAGAAAGGTATCTACAACTTTGGTTGCAAGTCGCTTGTGACATACGCGCTCGGTCACAGCTAAATCTGTCACGCCTTTCCGAGTCGACACGATGCCACGCGCGGGACCAAGCCGAACTCAGCGCTCTCAACGACACTCCCAACCATCCCAGTCCCAACGTCGTAGCAGACGCGGCGATACGGATGACGAGGAAGACAGCGAGGATGCACGCCGTGAATTGGATCCAGACGACGATATGGACGCAGACATTCTACCAGGTAGGCGTGCCGATGATGGCGAGGCCGTGAGTTTCATGTACTTTGTGGCTCCATGCTCCTTTCTTATGTGCAAACTATTCACCAGAATCTAGACAAAAAAGCGCGCGATCTAGTTCGGCTTGCACTCTTTACCGAACACAAACGCATCCCTTTGCGTCGTGAGGACATCAACAAGAAAGGTCTACTTCTGTCTTAACAGACACTTTCATCCACCTGAATGCACATCCAGTACTTGGCTCACTCACCCGCTCGTTCAACGCCGTTTTAAACAAGGCGCAGATACTCCTGCGGAAAACATTTGCAATGGAACTCGTCGAACTCCAAGCCCGCAATTACCGTGATCAGGACCCCGAAGAGGACCTACAAAACGCCACGGGCGTCAAGAAAAAGGGTCTGTCTGCTTCTTTGCTCTGCTCTGCCTCAGTTTAATTTCCCGTTATCCCTCAGCCACGGCGGCAGGCTCTAAAACATATATCCTTCGCTCGACCTTGGATGAGGCTATCATTGAAAACGCCTCCTTGACCGACGAAAGTCTGCTCGAGGAAGAAATCGCAGAAGGTCCTGACAATGACGACGACGACGACGACGTACCGCGCAACTATGGGAGCATCATTGCCTGGAGCGCTGCGGATCAACTTGCCGCGCTGGGTTTGCTTCACGTCATCCTTGCTCTCATCTTAGTCAACGGACGGTCCATTTCTGAATGTACGTATTTTGCCTTGTCTGCTCGACTTTTGGATCGAAAGTAACTGTCATATTGTTTAGTGGACCTGAGAGCCAACTTGAAACGCCTACGCATTTCCCCAAGTGGGACCATCCCATCCAACGCCCAATCCACTCACCGTTCGATGCCCATTGATGTCTTTCTTCAGCAGCTTGTCCGTCAAGGTTATGTTGACCGTGTCAATCTCAACGATGCTAAAACCACCACGGGTAAGCGACGCGGAAGGGTCTCAGCTACACAAGGGGCTAGTATCTCAGACGAAAACCCGCAAGCACACGAGTGGCGATGGGGTAATCGGGCGCATTCTGAAGTTGGGGAGCAAGCTGTGGCACAGTTCGTGGCCCAGTTCATGGTGGAGCGGACGACGATGGCGGACGTGGAAGAAGAGGATGAAGACGGAGCGGGTGGAAGTGGTCGTCGACGGGGAAAACAGAAGCAAAAGGACGAAGGAATGGAGAAGCGGTTGGAGACGGTACTCAAGGCGATGGAGAGAGCTGCTGGAGGGAACTTGTCCGATATCAAGTGATCAACGCGCGAAATGGTTTACATGCTATGTTATCTTCGAGATACGTGAATGCACTCGTAATGTACTGAGTCACCGATGGTGGTTAGTTTACTTGAACATCTTCCATGATCATGTCTCCCCAACAGTGAGTTCATTTTACTGCATCCATATATTGGTCAAGTGTTCTTGGCTGATTTTAACCAAGGCTTGTGAGATTCATTAACAGGTTGCTCCTTTGATGACAACATGCACACAATTCACCTGAGGCGAATGGAATACTATAGTACGTTCTGTCGTTTTTCATACTCTATGCCAGCTGTTCAACTGCTTTGGGCCAGTCTATCACCCTAACATCGTGCTATTCTCTGGCTATCTCCCAAGCTTCAGGCTCGTGGTCAGCTGTTTTGGATGACAGACTGGACAGGAATATCAATCCGCGGAAGCGCGCTCACAGTAGGTATCTTACTTTTCTGCCGTTGACTTGGAGATTTCACGCTCGCGGTCAAGAACACCAAGTTCCCCAAAAATCAGTGGTTGAAAGATCCATTCGGAACTAACACGCATACTACCTCGTTTGACGTTGATTTATTGGCTGCTTGCCAAGGCTTCGCGGCGAACAAGAACCACTGGGACAGGGGTCGCTTGTGCCGAGCTTGCAATGAAGAGTGGCAAGAGCGTAGCGAAGCAGAATGCATGTTTTTTCAGTTTGAAATCCGGTCGAAGCTCATCACTTTTATACTCATGCAGCAATCGCTCTTGTAATAGTACTGCAACCAACCGACTTAGGACACAGTTGCTGACGAAGTATATTTCTTTTTTGTCGTCCCTTGCCTTCAAATGTCCAAGGTCCTTCTGATGGACCAGCGTTGAACTTGGTTCCGACTCGGACCTGATCATTGGGCGCCGTGAGTCGACGTAAGTAACTTCTTCCTTATCTCTGCGCACGGGTTCATATTGATTGTCAATGCTCTTGCGGTCGTCTGAATTCTCCGAGCGCCGGTTACCCAGATAATATGCGAACCCGCATGTTCAGACTCGGATAAGGCTTCTGGATGTTCAAATCAACTGCCTAAAATTACTCCTGTTTAGGCTAGGTCGGATGAAAGAGGGTAGAAGGGTAGCTTCCTCCCAATTAGAGTCGCGCAGTGCTACATAAACGATCAAAATACCTTCATTATTCGATCGCTTCAACAAGGTAGGGAAACTTGAATTCAGTCCGAATATCGTGCAGTAAACCACCCACATTACGACGACATACTAGTAACTTCTCCGGATTCGAGAGACTTCACATTCGCTGCTTCTAGGGGTGGAGAGGCCGGGACGGGGAGAACGCTGCCAACGTTACGGAATCATGATAGATGACGACGAGTCGACAGACAAGAAGTGACACTGAAACGCTGATAAAGTCACTCCAACCTCCGAAACAGTCTGGACCCGAGGCTCTGACCGTCCAGACCAGACGGCCAAAGGCCATGTGTCAAACTAAATACCCGCATGTTGGTCTTCGAATCCTGACTGTGGCAGCTGCCGGAAGCGGATGCCGGAAGTAGATCGGGATCGATTCGACGTATACGCTTCTTTCCCTCGCCCTCACCGTGGCTACTGCTTCAACTCGACACCTCCACAGTTCCTTCGACAACACGCTCCAAGACGCTTGGAATATGGATATGGATATGGCAACAAACCAGATTGGCGGTTTTGAAAACATCCGAGAGAAATTTGGCCGCTTCAGGATCCTTATCATTGGGCGGGCGAACGCTGGAAAGACGACTATTCTCCGTGCGATCTGTAACAGTACCGAAAACGAAAACCCGGAGGTCTATGATGGAAAAGGAAACAAGGTGTGTGCCTGGTTTACATATGCCAATGGATGACTGGTTTACCAAACCGTGCGACTAGATTGATCTGACCCAGGTCGAGGGATCCAGAGGGGTGAGCATCGCTTATAATATACTGGATCTGACATGACGCACATCTGTACAAATGCACGCTAGCGCGGAATGCACGATATCGAGAATGAATTGATCTTCCGGAGCAACAACAATTTTGTCTTCCATGACTCGCGGGGCTTCGAAGCTGGTTCCATAGATGAATTCCAACGATTAAAAGAGTTCATTGCTGATCGCGCAACCACCACATATCTCAAGAAACGGATTCACGCCATCTGGTAAGAGCTTCAACAGTGCGGAAGGTAGTAGTCGTTGACTAGTTGTCAATAGGTACTGTATCCCGATGGATAAATTGGATCGGGCAATCCAATGCTCTGAGGAAATGTTCTTTGATGAATGTGATACCAGAAATGGTGAGTTCATTTTGAGAAGGTTTCTTCTAGCTCACAACGTGTCCAGTGCCTGTTATTGCGTTGTTCACCAAGTTTGATGCATTACTGGCTGTAGCCATGAGTGGACTATCCCTTGCTGATCGAAAGCTGCCACGAGAGGAGAGGGTGGCAAAGGCAAATGGGCTTGTGGACAGAATTTTTGACAATGCCAATATATGGGGTCGTCTCTCTCAACTGAAATACGCACCAAAATGTAGAGTATGGATTGCAGGTATTATTATGTTTTCAGGTAAATGACTTCAGCTTATGCAACTTGCATTCAAGGGATGCACAACTCAAATGAGGGATGTAGCATATTGCTGGAAAATACAGCAGGAGCACTGAACGAGGAAGCTTTGCAAATGCTATTTGTTACTGCCCAGGAAACAAGCATGGCACTGTGTATTAGATTTGCAGTTCAAGAGTGAGTACTGAGAGTTGAATATTCTTCAAAGGCTAAGGCTATAATGTAAAAAGTGTCATATCTAACATAAATGAGCTACATCAATCTGTATTTCCTGTAAACAAAATCAAGATTATAGATCCTAAAAAATTGGCAAGATGGTTTCCACATTTTTGGATGAGATATATTTTGTACATGGAATATATGCTACTAATCATCATAATCCAATGGTAGAAAGTGAGTTATCATTGTAACAAGTATGTCAAATGGTCTGGACTTATATCACTTCATTCCAATGTGGGAATAACAGTATGTGAGCTGTGGATTGTTGAATGTGCCAGAGAGGTGATGCTAACACAATGTTGATGTCATGTCCATTCATTTCTATTCTGCTCTTCAAATGACAGGATGTAAGTTGTGGAATGTGGAATGTGGAATGTTACAGACAGTGGTGAAACTGATGTCATATCCATTCATTCTTCATAATGCTCTGGAAATGACAGGATGTGAGTTGTTCAATGTGGAATGTACCAGAGAGTGGTGATGCTGATGATTCCATGTCCATTCATTCTGCAACAGTATGTAAGTTGTGCATTGTGGAATGTGCCAGAGAGTGATGATGCCATGCCTGTCTATTCTGCTCTGCAAATAGGGAGTGAGTTGTGCATTGTGGAGTGTGCCAGAGAGTGGTGATGCTGATGATGCCATATTCAATTATTCTCTATTCTGCTCTGCAAATGACAGCCAGTGAGTTGTGGAATGTGGAATGTGTCACAAAGTGGTGATGCTGATGATGCCATGTCCATTCATTCTGCAACAGGATGTGAATTGTAGAATGTGGAATGTGGAATGGGTCAGAGAGTGGTAATGCTGATGATGTCATGTCCATTCATTTTTCAACAGTATGTGAGTAGTGGATTGTGGATTGTGGCAGAGAGTGGTCATGCTAATGATGATGCCATGTCCATTCATTCTGCAATAGTATGTGAGTTGTGGATTGTGGAATATGGCAGAGTGGTGATGCTGAGTATGATACTATGTCTATTCATTCTGCAACAGCATGTAAGTTGTGGATTGTGGAATGTGGCACAAAGTGGTGATGCTGATTATGATGATGCTATGTCCATTCATTCTGCAACAGTATGCGAGATATGAATTGTAGAATGTGCCAAAGAGTGTGATGCTGATGATACCATGTTCATTCATTCTGCAACAGGATGTGAGTTGTGGATTGTGGAATGTGCCAAAAACTGGTAATGCTGATGATACCATGTCGATTCATTCTGCAATAGCATGTGTGTTATGCCTTGTGAAATGTGCCAAAGAGTGGTGATGCTGATGATGCCTTGTCCATTCATGCTCCATTCTGCTCTGCAAATAACAGAATGTGAGTTGTGGAATGTGCCAGAGAGTGGTATGGTGATGCTGATGATGCCATGTCCATTCATTCTGCAACAGAATGTGAGTTGTGGATTGTGCAATGTGCCAAAAAGTGGTAATGCTGATGATGCCATGTCCATTCATTCTGCAACAGGATGTGAGTTGTGGATTGTATAATGTGCCAGAGAGTGGTGATGCTGATGATGCCATGTCCATTTATTCTGCAACAGGATGTGAGTTGTGGAATGTGGAATGTGTCAAAGGGTGGTAATGCTGATGATGTATGTCCATCCATTCTCTGTTCTGCTCTACAAATAACAGGAGGTGAGCTGTGCATTGTGTAATGTGCCAGAGAGTGGTGATGCTGATGATGCCATGTCTATTCATTCTGCAACAGTATGTAAGTTGTGCATTCAGGAATGTGCCAGAGAGTGGTGATGCTGATAATGATACCATGTCCATTCATTCTCTACAATGACAGGATGTGAGTTGTGGAATGTGGAATGTGCTAGAAAGTGGTTATGTTGATGATGCCATGTTCATTTATTCTACAATAGTGTGTAAGTTTTGGATTGTGGAATGTATCAGGAGTAGTGATGCTGATGATGTCATGTCCATCCATTTTCTATTCTGCTCTGCAAATGACAGGATGTGAGTTGTGGAATGTGGAATGTACTAGAAAGTGGTGATGTTGATGATGCCATGTCCATTTATTCTGCAACAGTGTGTGAGTTTTGGATTGTGGAATGTATCAAAGAGTGGTGATGCTGATGATGTCATGTCTATCCATTTTCTATTCTGCTCCGCAAATGACAGGATGTGAGTTGCGGAATGTGGAATGTGCCAGAGAGTGGTAATGCTGATGTCATGTCCATTCATTCTTCAACAGTATGTGAGTTGTGGAATGTAGAATATACTAGATAGTGGTAATGCTGATGATGCCATGTTCATTCATTCTGCAATAGTATGTAAGTTGTGGTTTGTGGAATATACCAGAGAGTGGTGATGCTGATGATGCCATGTCCATTCATTCTGCAACAGGATGTGAGTTGTGGATTGTGCAATGTGCTAAAGAGTGGTGATGCTGATGATGCCATGTCTATTTATTCTGCAACAGTTTGTAAGTTGTGGATTGTGCAATGTGCCAAAGAGTAGTGATGCTGATGATGCCATGTCTATTCATTCTCCATTTTTCTCTGAAAATTACAGTTTGTGAGTTTTTTTGTCAGAGAACAATTTGAGCATTCATAATTTTGATATGATAACATGATTTTGTTCTATTCACCATAACAGTTGGTAAGTATAGATTATTTGATGTTTTTTAAGCAATAATTTACATGTTTTTTTCTGTTTTCATTTTATTTATAGCAAGTATGTTTTATGTAATTGGTTTATTTGTCATTACTGATGTAGTAGGAAAGTTATAGTGACATTGTAACTGTTCATTTTCTAACATTTATAGGAGGTATGTTATGCAACATATTGAAGCATTGTTGAACTAATGATCAATATTTTGAACTTCTCACAGATGGTAGGTAGTACAGTATATCAATTTTTATATCTTCAATTATTTCTTAACTGATCATTTATTTATTTCAAGACTGTGAGTTGTTTTGTATTATTTTTTTGATAGTATACATATTGTATATTGTGCTTAGAACTTCTTTTTGTTTTTATAGGATGTAAGTTACTTGCTGTCTTTGTGATTGTTTTAATTTCTGATCAATAATAAATAAACATTACTTTGTATCAATTTTAGTCAGTAAGTGTTTATCATGCAAATTCAATTTTGAACCATATTCTTATTCTTAATTATAGACAGTGAGTTTTTTATATTATGCTTTTTCCTTTACAGACTGCAATTCAATTTGTTATTGATAGATTATTCACAATCAAACAGTATGTGAATCAATTATATTATCCTTTGGATATCACATTTTATCATTCAGTCCAATATCCATGCCACAGAAGCTTCCATTCTAAAGCCTCATAGTATTGTACATTTCTCATTAATTTCATTGTGTATTCAAATACAACTGCAAATCATAGATGAATCTGGGTACACGGAAGAAAATCCTTCTAACCAACATTGGTATATCTTTTTTTCTCTTCTATTTCTTTTTTGAAACTCAATGTCACAAAATGTACTCTTTTATTGCTTTGCAGATATACTGCTCATACTGGAACATTCTTTCTATCTTTTCCATCAAAAGGATCCTCAGCCACTTCACTCTGCTGCTCAAAAGTACAAGGAATCAAACATACCCAAGGAGGTGAAATCAGCTATGAAGGGATTTTTTGATCAATTTGATAAAGCAACCAAAGAAGAAAAGGCAGAGATGATGGTGAATGTCATTCTTCAGAATCGGATGAGTATGTTAAGCACATCTTCTTTTTTCATTTAATAACCATCTATCTTAGAAATTTAAAAAAGTCCCTTAGAATATGGCATGGTCCAAAGTCAGAACATCAAGTTGTTTTCAAGAAGTAGATGACAAAAAAAAGAACAGAGAAAACTGATTGAAAAAGCCAAGAATCTATAGCAATATACTCAGTCATGTTGTATCCATCCATGTTAGTTTAGGAATGAAATGTTTGTGTAGAGATGCAAAGCACAAATGCTGAACATTGCATTTATGTATATCACAACCCCTTGTCAAGAGTAAGCATAAGTTGTACACATTCCATTCCGATTTTCATGTCCAGTAGAGTAAGCATAGATGGCAGCAAGAAGATGAACATCCTAATTTTTTTTTTTTTGGAAACTGGAAGCCCCAGCATCCAACAGTGAAAGTGCTTAACAGTTGTGGGGAGGTTTACCAAAGTTGTAGTGCTCGAAAAAATGGCCTCTCTCTTGCTTGCATGAAGCCCGAGCTGAGATCGGTAATCAGACATTTGCACTAATTTTTTATAGAAAAGGGATAGGCATAAGGATCAACCAGACACCAGGTCGGTGATCACCTGTTCTTTCTGAAATCCAATTCTAATTTTGATTGAGGTGGTCGGATTGGAGCAAGGCTGCTGTTATCATAAGGATTGATCGTCCTCTAGTCCCTCTCAAAGGTGTTGGTATCAGACATTTCGACCACTTGGAATTTAGACTCGAAGCGACGTCCGTGACAGCGCACTTAGCAACTATTTAACGTCCGTTGCTGACGGCGTACATTCTGAAATTAGGCCCAGGCGACCACTCCAGAAATGCTCAACATCAAGTTCACCCAAGCAAACAATAATCACAACGATAACACAAACAGATAAAAACATACATCAAAAACATACACGCTCACTCCTCCATCGCCGCATCACTCCCATCCTCCTCCTCTTCCTCATCTTCATCGCTATCGCTATCCTCTCCTTCCGCCACCTCGATCGCATCCAGACTCAAGTCGTGATCTGCAGCAACGTACGAATCGCAGATCACGTACAACTTGAGCGCATGCGTGCCCTTGGGCAACGTAAACTCGAGCTTGACAGACAGGTTCTTGCTGACGGTCACACGCTTGATGACGTGCAGCTGGCGCGTGCTCGGCTCCCCGACAACGAGCCACCAGTTGGCAAGTTTCTTCACCGGGAAAAACGGCGCGACTACGATCTGATCGTCCGGATCGTCCTCGTCGGCGTCCCGGGAAAGCGCAACCTTCAGAGTGATGGGAGAACCGGCGGTGTACTCGCCCTTGACAAGCTCGTACGAAACGTCGAGTGTTGGGTAAGAATTGACAAACTTGGCAACGTCCCGCCTGTGATTTGACTTCAGTACAAGTAAACGCGGGACTGATATTGTACGCACATTTGTCTGACGTCCATCTGCAGTAACTTGTTTCGCTGGTCGTCTTCCATCTCCATGATGTCGTACACGGATTCGACACCTGCAGCCTTGCACCGCTTGATGACCTAGTCGAGTGATGAGCTGTGCATGATCAAAAACCATTTTATAGACGTACCTCGGGCTCGAAATGCGGTATCTGTTTCAAAGGCGAATCCGTCTCCCACATCGCTTGCACGCACATCTGCGATAAATCCATCGCTCCGAGCGCGTTTAGCCATGCATTCGACGACATGACGTCCACACAGGCCGACAGTAAATTCAGCACCTTCTCGAGGACAAGCACTTGGTCGGCAGCGAGGTCGGGCGGTAGCTGGATGCGCGAAAAGTGTGCCTGGAGAAGGAGGAACGTCTTGAAATGCGGTGCCTCGAAATCGGCCTTGTCGAGCTTGACAGGTAGACGATCGTAAATCCGACGGAGAATGACGTCTTCGTGGCGGCGAATTGGGATGGCTTCGAACTCGGCAGACGACGAGACGACTTCCAACAAGCCTTTGAGTTTTGTGCGCTCCTTCAACGAAAGCGTGTAGACCTCGACGGTGACATCTACAGAGACCGTCAGCGACAAGTTCAAAACGAACAAAGACGAACACCTACAGGAGATATTGTAGTATGCGGCTATCATGCCGAGGTTGAGCGCAGATATATCCATCTCGTCCTCTGCACATACGTTGATCAGTCAAGAAACCCGAGCCATACCACACGTATCAACTCACCGATCGCAATGCATTTCGAATTCACGAGATCCTGCAACGTGTTCTCGACCAGTTCCGACAAGTGATCCGACAGTGCTTGATGGCTGACGTTGTGCAGATTGTAATAGTTGGGATTCTGCGTCATCCGGCGGTAAAAGTACGACCACGTCAAGATATCCTGTAATGATCCCACCGCTCGTAAACACCACCACATGCGATAGAATCGCGAAATTAACACTCACCATCGCGTCTTGCTTGTTCTCGATCGTCTTCACCGCGATCTCGGCCAAGAAATAATCATGAAGGAGATGTGTCGGCAAGTGAGACTCGATCGGCAACCCCTCCGACAAGAACTTTTTGTAAAAGTCCTTGCGCGTCTGCTGGCACATCAGCACGCACCGACTGCGCTCGTCTTCCCTCGGACGACACGCCCTGCCCATCATTTGCAGTACATCCATGACGGGGTAGTCAATGTATCGGTGTTCCTTGCCCTCGAAGAACTGGACGCCCATGATGATGACCATATAACTTGCTACCGGTAGACTCCACGCCATATCCTGATCATTCGCTCCGAGTTAGTTCAGTTCAAGTCGGCTCACAAAAAGGACGTACTTTTGAAGCCACCAGGACTTGGATGGCACCGGACTCGAACAGGCGTTCGACGATAATCTTGTCTTGTTTATCTAGTGCCTTGTGGTAATACCCAATACCGTGCTTGAGACACTCGGCGAGTCCCTGGTCGCTAATGTGGTCAAGGTGCGGCTGCAAATCCGCTTCGTCGATATTGAGGAATCGATCAGGCTGGTTGTCGGCGGCACAGTGCAACAAAAGATCGTCTACGGTGAGACGGCATTGGCGTCGGGAAGAAACAAAGACGACGACAGGCCTCGTTGGAGCATACTCCACAATGGCAAGGTATGCCGGCTTCGACATGGCGATCATCAAAGAGGGGTAGTGAGGGATGGTGAAGCTTTGAAGGTGGATGTCCATATCGAGCGGTCGCGAACTAGACAAACAGTGAGCGACCTACAGACCGCCCCCCACAGACACACATACCTCGGCGAAAAGTTGAAGATGGCATGCGACGGGGCGCCTATCCACTCCCCGAGATCTCGGGCATTCGCAAGCGATACGCCCAGGGCAACAACGCGAGTCTTGATCTCGGTCTGCGCGGATACATACCGCGTCCGTGAGATGATCACCTCATATGTCGGACCCACTTCTCCGCCGACGAGTTGAATTTCATCCGCGATAAGAAGGGCGATCGTCTGCACGTTCTTCCTCTGACGCCACCTGCGTGACAGAACGTCCCACTGTCGAAACCAATCAGTCATGAAACAAGCTTCAAATTCCCTTTCGTCCACTCACTTGGCTAGGCGTACACACGATGACATCACCTTTCTCAAGCAAGCGCAGGTCCGCGCTCGTCTCCCCCGTCAGGCTCACGATCTCCTTCCCGCCCTGCACATCCTTGAACTTGCGACGCCACTCCGTAACACGCTGGTCTACCATCTCCTGATACGGCTCAACGCAGACAGCTCTCGAGTTGTCCCGCTTGTTCCATAGCTTGAGCAACGCGAATTCAGCGCAGATCGTCTTTCCACTCCCGGTCGGTGCACCGACAAATATGTTTTCGTCAGACGTATAGAGGGCTTGGAACACTTGCGTCTGGATCTTGTTAAACGTTTGGATCGTGTTCGAGTACATTGCCTCGAACTCCTTGTTGTGCAACGCGGAGAGCGGCAAAGGCTGGAGGTCGAGGAGGGGTGTCGGGATTGGGAACTTCTCAGGGAGAATGAGATGTTTGAACGAAATGGGAAGCCTCGTCTCCGCGTGCAACCACCTATCCGATACGACGGAGATGTAGTAGTTGGGAGGTACGGGCTCGAACATCGGGACTGTGATGGTGACGTTGTGCTCGTCTTCTGCGTACCGCTGACGGAGAACGAACGAATCGTGGAAGAGGATAATCTCGCCATCAACATCCTCCACCAGAATGAAGAACGTCTCGGCAGTGCCGTGGATCTTCTCGTCCCAGCGGAAATCGGGAAGGATGGACAAATCGATTCGAAGGAGGGAACGCGTAATCGGTTGTACTTGCGCTTGTAGTCTGGGAATGTGGGTCACACGATAGCTCGCAATCGAACGAAAACAAACACTTACTGAAGTTTTGGGAAATTATGGACGAGGCGGTGAACAAGGCGGCCGGCGTTAGGGATACCGATGAGCTCTCCAAGCTCAGGTGGGTTCAAATCAAAGTAACGGTACCATGGCTAGAATAACGTTAGCACGTCGTTCAGCAACGTCTTGTATACGCACGAATTGTTTGCCTTCAGCCTTTCTAATGACTTCCTGGGGTACGCCCTTGAACTGACGGAGCGGTGTCATCGAGCCCCACCTGGTTTGATCAGATCAGTATGGGCGACGTCAAGCACAAAAACCTTCACTTACATTCGTCGTTCCACCATCTTGCACAACGCAAGACACGCTCGCGCCGGCACAGCCCACCCTCGCTTCAGACAAATCTCAAACATGGCACGTAGAATACGCCCAGCCGACTGCTGCACGAACACCATGTCCGCAACTAACGCAAATCCTAGATAGAAATAAAGCCGCAGTTACGAGTTATTGGACGAGAACGAGATTCGAGAGACACACCATCGAGCTTCAGTTGGGATATGTACGCCTGCAAAAGCACGTTGATCTTGGCAGCGGGCTCGTCGACGCTCTCCTTGACCGGAATAGGCACGCGTTCCAGTAACTTTGCAAGCTCGAGCTTCTCATCTTGTCGTACCTTGTGATTACTGTGAGCAGGGTAATCAAACCGGAAAATCTACAAATCACTCACGGGAAGCAACTTGAACTCGTTCGAGAGGGCAAAGACTCGGAACAACTCCAGCGTTGACATCGTCGGCCGCAAATGTTGATTGTACGTCGCCATCGAATTGTGCGTCACATAGTAATGCGATGCGATGCGACCGAGTTCCGTGCTCTGGAATCGACCAGAAGATCGCTCGTACTTGACGAGGTGGCACTTCTCGAGGAGCGCTGCAGCCGAATGAACGATGTCGGCGCGCTTTTGAATCAACCCGTCGTCGTCGTCTTGGTAGTCGACTCCGACCCCATAGAGCCCAGGGGACTTGAGCATGCGCACATACCTAAGAACGTCGGTCAGAGAACGGCCAATCATGACAAGAACACTCACAGATACGTATACCCTAACCACTGCACCGCTTCGTCGCGGTTCCTGACCGTCCCAAGTACGATCTCTGCGTTCAAATTGTCCGCCAACTTGGAGACGAACTGGGACTCGATCGGTAGTTGCTGGTTCAAGAGCGAGAGATAATACTGGAGCTCCGAGTGATTCGTGATGATAATTCCTTCACCATACGTGTCGTATTGCGGTCGTCCGGCGCGTCCGAGCATCTGGAGGACATCTTGAGAAGATAACTCAACCCACCGACCCTTCTCGGGATTGTAAATCTGCGTCCCTTTGATGATGACAGTGTGCGCCGGAAGGTTGACACCCCACGCGAGAGTCGCTGTGCACACCAAAACCTGCACGGAGCCATCGGCAAAAAGTTCCTCGACTAAAGTTCTGTCCTCTCTTGACATCCCCGCGTGATGGATCGCAAATCCAAAAGGCAGCAGGTCCCTCAAATTTGTATCCTTGACGTTCCCGGCCTCCTCTGTCAGAATCTCGCGAGTGGCTGAGTCGGGTCGCACGAACTGCGTGATCGACTCTTTTTCGATGGCCATGTCACGTATGAAGCGAGCAGTCTTGGCGGTTTCCTTGCGAGAATGGACGAAGACGAGAGTTTGGTTTTTTCCCGCTTGATCAAGGAGCTTTTCGTAGCAGACTTCGTTCATGACCTGGAATCGTTTGATCGCCTTTTTCTCAGTGACACCGATGAATTGTTGTTGAAGTCCGCACGGACGGTAGGAGGCGTCGAAATAAAAGAGCCCTTTCGACTCGTCCACACGGAGGAAAGTCGCCACGTCTTGATAATTCGGCAACGTTGCGGACAGGCCAACGAGTCGGACATAGTCACCCGTCTGCTCCATTCTCCGGATTGTTCGCGCGACAACGCTTTCCAAGACGGGACCGCGCTCGTCGTGCAACAGATGGATTTCGTCGATAATCACGAGGCGAACGAGGTTCGTGTAGCTGGTATCCGTGCTCTTGCGAGTGATGACGTCCCATTTTTCTGGCGTCGTCACGATGATTTGGGTTTCGGAGATTTGCTGCTTCGTCATTTGAGAATCGCCGGTCAGCTCACCGATTTTGATCCCAAACGCGGAGGTAAGACGTGATGTAAAGTTGCCGACCATCTCTTGTACGAGGGCTTTCATAGGAGCGATGTAGACTATCTTGAACTGGTCAAGCGCGAATTCGCCAGTATCTTCATCTCTGTACTTTGCCAGCTCGTTGAGGATGGTCATCATTGCAACGTTGGTCTGGGTCCACCGCATAAGTGAGGACTTTTAAAGTACAATCATTCAGCTTACCTTGCCAGCGCCCGTCGGTGCACATAGAAGTAGTGGTTCGTCTGTGCCAAATGCGACTGGAAACAACTTGCTCTGTACCCGATTGAGCTTTGGAACCGTGAACGCGGCCCGTGCCCACTCGGGTAGCTTGGTTATAGGAACCAGCTCATCGTCACTGCCGACGTGCTTCTTGGGAGCAGGGACGTGAATTTCCTCGAAACCCTTCCGGGAACGCTTGAAAGACCCCTCGGGAAGCTTGCACTTTTTGTTCGACATCAAATGCCCCCCTTGACTGAATGCCATGCTCTCGAGGTCAACGGTCGCCTTCGGTTGGACTGTAGAACCTGGTTCAAGCGTCGCCGTCTTGGGTACCGTTGCAGCGGCTGCTTTGACGTCCACGTCCATTGCATCGTCGTGGGTCTTCTTGGCCTGTCGGTCTCCCGCCAGCTCTCTCAGAATCCACCCAACGCCCTTCTCCCGCATGGCTACTTCCACGTTCACGCGTTCATCTGCATCGCTCCGCATCAACTTGGTACACCAGACTATGACGTCCCTGTTCTTCAAGAACTTCGTGATGACGTGGAAGCTCTGGTACTCGAACAGTTCCATGAGTTGGTTTTCGCAGTCGCGCAAGCTCGATTCTGAACCGAGGATGGAGAGTACCGAGGCGGCTTTGTCCGCGGCGGTGACCGGGTCGGAATAGACTTCAGATATCTGGCGCTGTACCCAGAAGCCGTCGATGGTGTGTGGGGAAACGACGTCCTTGTCTAATTTGGCTTTCCCTGCTTGAGAGGCGGCGGAAGACCCACCGATGATGAGCTCGTCGGTACCGGTGTCCTCGTCTCCTTCGCCTGCTTCCTTTGATTCCTCGTCGCCTTCCTCATCGTCTTCGTCGGACTCGTCAAGGATTTCGTAGCCTTCCTCGTCTTCTTCTTCTTGCTCTTCCTCATCAAAGACCACCGCAACACCGATTTCTTCATCGATCTCTGCGTCCTTCCGCTCCATGTCCGGGTCAGCCATTTCCTCGTCCTCGGCACCGTAGTCGGTGATTTTTTTGGACAAAGTGACCAGTTGGGAGAATGTGTCGTTGGAAAGGCCACCCAGAACATCCTCGATCTCCTTTTTCTTGTCAAAATCCTTCATGTTTTCGTTCTTGAGTGTCTCGAGGACGGTGTCCGTGGCACTACGAACGATGTCGTGGGCCTGGTCACCGAGGGTCTGGTGCACGGCTGATAGCATGAGCTCGTAGACCTCCCGCGTCTCTGCGGTGCGCGGTCGGTAGGTCAAACCCTCGACGTCCTGGGTCGCCTCGATGATGTCGGCGAACCCAAAGCCAGCTTCCGTACGACGCTTCGTTGACGCGGCTTTTTCGAGAGCGTCGTGTCTGCCGGCGTCTCCAGCTTTTTTCTTCTTCTTTTCAATGTCTTTTGGGGCTGCTCGTTGTACGCGTGAGCCCATTTCCTTTGGGTCAATTCGACCTGCGAGTGAAGTTGGTGCGCCATCCGGTTCTTTGTCACGTCGTGGAAGGGCTGAGCGGTCTGCAGTGAGGACGAGAGAGGAGATTGCGCCGTAGTTGTACCCAGAGAGGTCCGGCTTTCCAGCGGGTCGACCTGACATTTTGTGGGGAGTTGAAAAGGTCGTTTAACAAATAACAGTAAACAACCGTATTCTATATAGTAGTACTGACTGTGAATACGATTATGAACATGAGAGCAAAGACGAGGTATTGTATTATCATGCTACGTCGCATCAGTCAAAACAGAACGATAGGCGTATGCATGAACCAGGCATACGGACCCGTCTGAACGACCCTTCCTTTCTCGCGATGCTATTTACCTTGTCGGATTCGATCACCCGCCCAGAACGACGAAGAGCGCATATACGCACCCTGACAGGATGGAATTGGTCATCGAGATGTTCAAAAGACCAAGTCCACAACACACACGAGTACCCTTGTTGCGTTTTTCACGCGCCTTCCACTGCGATCACGCCGTACACCACGTCTGGAAACGCGAGTGCATTCATCCACGCTGGCTGCCGCATCCCGCAGGAGGCGAGGGGAACGATGTAGACAATAGGGACATTCAAATAGACCCTTGGACTGGACTGATGAGGACAGAGAGTTGAGTGGGTATTCCACCACCCTTGGAATTGGCGAGCGCGCATGTTCAATGTATGCGCTACAGAACGATGGAAAGTTTCTGACTGAATGACGGTAGGCGGTGAACACGGTAGCTCCCACCAAACGGAACTGCTGATCGCACGTTTGTTGAAAAGATTGCGGACATGAGATCAGTGATTCAGCCAGTGAGAATGTCACGCTACAGGGGCAAGGCAAGTATGATGTCATCACTTCCTTCGACTGATCTTTTTTACGTAGCGACAAAAACCCTAACCAATTTACTTGGACGAGCCGGAGGACTTGTACGTGTCTCCGCTAGGAGACGTGTACTGAGAGTATCCACTGCCACTGTTGTAGTAGTTCGATCCGTTGGGGTTACTGTAGTAGTAGCTCCCGTTGCTAGCAAAGTCACTAATGTCAGAAACCACAACCGGACCCGAAGTGTAGTGAACAATTACGCACGAATTAGAGTAGTGGTAGCCACTTCCAGAATCACCATAGTCGCGAGCACAGTAGTGATTGCCCTGTCGATACAGGTGAGCGATCGTGCGGACAAAAAGACGCGACGACGACGACTCACTTGACTGTTAGTTCCAGAGCCAGTGTAGCTGTATTCACCAGACTTGCTACTGTTATTCGGCATTATCGATATTGTGTGTGTGGTTGGATAAGGAAGAAGATAATGGGGAGCTAAAGGGGGGCAACCTCGAGCTGCTTCTATATTCTCTCATTATTTTTCTTTGTTTTGGATTTGCCGACCGCACTTTGTCGTGTTATCAGTATCTAGCAGGACGCGCGCTGCGTAGGCGGAATGAACTATCTGCCTATCAGTCCATTCCATGAGAACAACTCGTCCTCAGTACGTAAAAAGAGGCCAGATATCAGCACCTATCACGGTCGACGTCCGCGAGGCAAAGAAGCCCGAGTAGTATGATCACATCGTGTCCTCTGCGTTATCTAATAGTGCCTGAAATTCTCCCTTCGTGTCTCCCCAAGCTATGAGTGAGCCCCTTGACCGCAACTCTACACTCTTCAAGTCCTATTGGTATCCGAGTTCAATATTTACTAGACTGACATTAAATGTGTTCCAGTGGCCACATTGACCGTTAAGGAACAAGCATCGGAAGACGTTCCTGGTTCGAAGACGGTACTCATCCGTTCCTTCAAGTTCGTTCGCGGATTCACTCTTTGGTCGCATCTCCACCACTACCGCAATTGTTTACGTGCCACATTTGATGATGGATGCAGCGCATATATGCTTCTTCTGGCAGTCACGCTTGCTCAAGCTCGCAGTTCCGCTCCATTTAACCGATGGAGGATGGACGAGCGATGATCTTCGTGATCTTGATGTACCTCTTGGCATTTCTGTAATTCTCGCGAGAGCACATGGTGTAAATAGAGCCATTATGCTGGTGCGAAAAAAAATACCATTGGTCCTCGTCGAAGGGCTCCTGTTTACGATGCGGAGAACGACCAGGAGAGGGAAAGTCCAGTCGAGATGGGCCAACTAATTGGGGAAGAAGAGTTGGATCTACTGACCAGAAACCTCGCGCGAAGCATTTCGTCGATCGGATGAGTCGAGACGGTGAGACTGGATCCTGAAACAATTGGTCAATTATCGCAGTTTGATTTATGAAAAGGGCGTCGTACTGCGACGATAATTTTGAGCACTCCTATGCTATCTCAGCGTGTGCACATCATTCACATCAAATGTGGCAGCATTTCGAGAATGTCATAAGTTGATGGAAAGCATTGTGATCGTTGACATGCAACGAACACAACCCGGTTTCATTTCCGCAAGGTTGCCAGATGGTATCTGGATTAAGACTAGGCACCCAAGACACGAATAGTGTTGAAAAAGCGCGTGGTAGTCTCAATTGCGCCATAGCCCGACAGGCCACTGTCAATCAGAGGTTGCATAGACATTTATTTGCATTCCATTTTATTATTTTCCCTTTGAATGAGCGATGTCAGTGGATGGATAATAGATTAATATGTGAGATCAATAGACCTTCAAGCTGACCGCTGATGCCCGGTGTCTATATAAAACACTGGTCATCTCATAACGTACAAAGGGGTAATGTTTCTGACGGTAACAAGTTGCGAACTGGCAATCCGCAACTCCAGCTACTTGGACGATTTGTGCGTGGTTCCGTTTGGAGAGGTGTACGCAGCGTTTCCTTTACCATCATTGTAGTATTTCGAGCCATCGGGGTTCTGGTAGTAGAAACTCCCATCGCTGACAACGCCATTAATTTGTCAGAAATAACACCAGTGATCGTAGGTATGCCACTACGCACCGGTTAGAATAGTGAAAACCAGTATCTCCGTTACCGTAGTCGCGAGAACAAAAATGATTGCCCTGTTGATGGCGAGTGGCACAAGTTCAATGATCGTACGCGTAGACGGGACACGAACTCTTCAACTCACCTGATCGTTGGTGCCAGCGCTGGTGTGGGTATATTCTCTAGACTTGCTGTTCTTTGACATCGTTGCTGCGTACTTACTGGTTACAAAGAAGGAAGGTTGTTCTTTGTTTTGAATGTCCGATCACTAACCGACTCCCTGCACGCTCTCTCGCAAGTCTGGTCTTAAACCACGTCCAGTCGTGTTGAAGAAACCGAACTTCATTGATATTATTTCCGGTACGCCCACCGCGTTTGTGAACTATCCACGTTCTCCAACATGTGTCGTCAAGAACGTAGTCCTCGAGGCAAAGAAGCCTAGGTAGTATGGTTACAACGTGCACGCTGCGCCGTATACTAATATCCGGAGAAGCCAGGTCACATAAATATCCCCAACGTGCCTTTTTTCTATCTCTCTCCAAAACTACTTACTTTGGTGAGTTCCATTTGAGTCGCGGGGTCAAAAGTATTGCTATTTAGGCGCCTTCAGATGCTATTGGTATGCGTCTCACATTGACAGGCTCAATCTCGGCCAGACTGCGTCATCGCACCTGCGCAAGTGGAGACTTGAAGACTTCAAGGAGCAACCATCGACGATCCTCTTACTTTCCGTTACAAATAAATTCACTCTCGGACCAAGCGGAGTGCGATCGCACGCATACATGCAGCATATTTCCTTTTGTCCTGTCCATGCCCGACGGACACTAAACCCGACCATTCCAGCACCTTTTATTTCGACTTGCAGTCATTTGCATCTAGCATTGTGCAGGCAACACCCTCCTTCTGGCAGTCGCGCTTGCTCGATGTGACGATCTCTTCGAGCGATGCCTTGGTGCTGCGTTCCCGATATTCGAGGTACATCACTCCATTATACCAGTGAATGCTGGGCGAATAGTAATTCTTGATATGTTTCTTGACTCGCCATTCCAGTAGCTCCTCCGTCCTCCGAGAGCAACGTGTACAATTCACCGCACCTCCTATGCGAGTTCTACCACACTCTAGCCTCGCCTTTCTGCTTTCTCCAGTATACATTCGTCCTCCACCAGAGGTCCGAGAATGCACCCTGGCAGAAGAATCGCCTTCGCCTCGTCGTCATTGAACCCCTATTCGGCACTCTGACTGGGACATGCTGCACGCCTCGATTGTATTTCCCGATCCATGGCCTGTCAACCTGTCAACATTTTCCTGCCTCAGATGCCACGCTCACACCAGTGATCGGCGCGATCATGATTCCTTTTTGTTCATCACTTGGTTTCTACATTTATACAACATACGGCCCAGAGCCCTGACTCGCCAGCCTGCCCGAGGCCTATCCATCAGTACATCAACGCAATTTATCGAAGCCTGCCCCCTCGAGCCTCGACCTGCACGAGGGATAGATGACAGACCCCTTCCCCCACCTCCTGATGTCGCGTGTGGTACGGTTCGACACGTTCGACATTGTTCGAACCTAAGTTTGCCCACCCGGATGCTGGCTGGTTTTGCATTTCCGAGCCAATGGGGTGCACTCCTAGTCCGTCATACCCCCAAATTGGCTCGATCGCGGACCATAGCCACGCCTTCCTCACTTATTAGGAAGGCAGGCTGGGCCCACTAGCGTAACCGGCTCCAAAACTGTACCTCTGACGCCGGCACGCCCATCATATCCGCCACACGGATCGGATGCGAAATACTAGTACATACGTGGGTTCTATGGTCACGTCAGCACCCTCGCTCCACGCTTCCTCGTCATCATTCAAGACCTTCTTCAACTCATCACGCCGCTTTTCATTTCCGACGCTGCGCGGGAACTGACTGCGCGACGGAGATCGATTGTGTAGCCATTCGACCCGGGCGGCGTCCCTCATATACGATATCATGTAGGGGCTTCCAGGGGGTATGGCTCCCCCCCGGACCTTGGGGGACCCTCCATTCTCCCGCTGCCGTGTTTTTATATACGGTGCGCCAGGCTCAATGCACACACACACGGGAGGAACCGCGCAACGGCAGGTGCCGCTGGCTTTGAGCGTTTTTGTCCAGCCAAAGACGTGCCGGTGCCAAAAGACATGCGGCAACCTGGCATATTTAAGTTTTTTCCACCCCTGCGGCTCCTGACGCGTCGTGGGTCACTGACACTCTCCTCCTTTCCCCCTTCTCTCGTCACCACCCACCAACGTTTTCCACTCACCCCTCAGTTAGCTCTGTCATGCAGTATCATCCGGCAACGGTGACAACGACAACGTTTTCGACAACGGCATATTCTTCGGTCAGACGTCATGTAGGGGTTTCCCGCCTTATACGCAGGGTTGCACCTCGTCCTAACTGACTCGGACGCAAATGCACATGACTCATTTCTAGGAGCCACTCCCGTGCTACCCAACGACGATCTACCACCAAAATCTCTCTGCCGCCCAGACCCTGGCAGGCCTCCACAGCGAGATCAGGAGGCTCAGAGAGACCGAGCACCGTTTTCAGCGTGAAATCCATCGGTACCAGTCTTCCCTCGAGCAAGTATACGCGCAGCTGTACTCCAAGATCAACAAAGCCAACGAAATGCAAAACTTTTTGGCGCCCATCTCGAGGCTCCCAAACGAGATGCTGTTGGCGGTCTTTGAAGAGGCGGTAGCTGGTCAAGATTCGGGGGCGGACCAGCGTGCAGAGTTCACCATCTCCAAGGTCTCCCGTCGGTGGCGGGAGCTCGCGATCCATTCTCCCCGCTTGTGGCGGCGCGTGTGCGTCTCTCCGGGCGTCGTTCCCAGCATGCTGGAGCTGTACAAAACCAGAGGGTTGAGAGCGCTCGATGTCGAAATCTTTGGTTGGAAAGACAGGAGAGACTTTCAGCGGTTCGACGCCGCACTGGAGACCATGCTCGACTCGGCTGGGCGCTGGCGCAGCCTGTCGATCGCAGGACTGTGCGACACCCATCTCTCTCACCTCACCCTCAAACTGGCTCACGTCCGTCACTTTTCCGGATTGAAACACTTCAAATTCCGTGCGCTGCGGCCGGGACAGACTTGTTCCGTCTCCTTCCTGATGGAAACGGCCACCACGACGCAACTTCATCCTCCCAACCAGGCCCTGTCCCCATGCGCGCTCAAATCTCTCGACGCAGAGAACTTTATGCTGACGGGAGATTTGGGCGGCATACACGCACGTGCGACGCAGAGCTTCGCGAGACTATCCTCCTTGACTTTGAGGCGGTACAGCAACGACGCCCGTTCCTACCGGATCATGATCGATTTCAGTGCCTTTCGTGCGATGCTAAGTGCCATTTCAAATCTGACGACGCTTGTACTCCATGGGCAGCCTCTTCGTTTCCGTACCGATCCAGTCGGAGATCCGCAGGGCCAGGACGGGAGGGCCAGTTCTAGTGCTGCGACGGTCCACCTTCCACACCTCCACACGCTCGTGCTCCATCCAGGCATGCTGAAACCGCGTTATCTCCAACACACCATCTCCGCTATCAACGCGCCTGCGCTGCGACATTTCGAACTAGTCTTTCCGGATTCAAAGATGTCGGGGCAGAACGTCATCGAGCGATTGTTCGTGGATGTACCCCAGTCCTCTTCGTCGTCATCATCCACGTCAACGACGGAGCAGTCCACGAAAAGACGACGCCCACGTTTTCCGTGCGTCGAGACTCTGGTCCTACATAACGCGTCGAACGCGGGGACAGCCCTCGCGTTCATACACGCGTTTC
This sequence comes from Leccinum subgranulosum, assembly GCA_038091575.1. NCBI lineage: Eukaryota > Fungi > Basidiomycota > Agaricomycetes > Boletales > Boletaceae > Leccinum > Leccinum subgranulosum. Next base: position 43,200 of record JBBPOS010000122.1, read on the forward strand.
CAAATACGACGCATGTCACCCTCGGAGGCGTCGACGTCGGGTTCTTCCCGCTGGTCTTGCGCGCCTGCGCCGGATCGTGCCTTGGCGTAAGGACATCGGTGATTACGACCGCAGGCATAGGTATGGGCGTAGGGCCAGTGGAGACTTCAGGATTAGGGTCAAGGTCAGGAGGAACATGGGTCAGATCGGCATCAGGATCAGGATCGGATAGAGCGGCTTGCGATTGCACCTGCGCCCGCTTCGCATACTGGAATCGACTGCGCACCGTTACGCTTCGTCATCCGCGCCAAGAAACCCTGCGTGTCCTGCTTGATTGGATACGCAACGAAGTTGAGAGGAGACACGCCATCCCCATGCTCATCATCGAAGGGACACTGGACAGACCCGATATCCGGTTCTTTGCGCAATGCGCTCGTTCGTATACTAGGGTAGACCTCGTCAGGGTTCAATTCCCCACCCCAGTGGCTGGTTCATAGGATGACCATCGGGCTTTCCTCATCCCTCGTTTCATTGCGACTGCACTTGTGCGTCAGTCGCAGATCATGCACCCATACATTCTTCAAGCTTCGCCGTGGGCTATCATGTTGGCATTTCTCAATTGTTTCCATCCTTAGATACGCGATCGAAAAGGGCGTACAGACTGTAACAACCCACATTATCACTGGACCAGCTTGAACGTCGGCATCCGAACGGGGTACAATTCACCGCGATCCCAATAACTACCGGAAATGAATATCAGTTCAGAAAAGAAAAGGATTCCAAAATGTTATCAGAAGTGGTCTTTCTAATCTACGCCGAAGCTCAGCAACAGCTTCTAGTTGATTATTTTTGGACAGCTCATCTCATAGTAATGATCCGGGCTCAGGGAATACGCGAAACCATGCTCACCTTGCAGTCAGAAAGCATCCACATAGAGTAAACGGAATGTCCTAAATACTTGGGAACGTCAATAAAGATTCACAAACAGATGGAAGGAAGAAAGGATCAGCAGGGGTGCCCGAATTATGAGCTGTGGCGGGCATTTTCGGCAGCAATAGTACGAAGACCGTCGTGAAAGAACATCACATGAAAGAAATACAGATGACATGGATATTCACCTTGGAGCCCACGACGTTGAATAATCACCTCAGTACCGAAAGATAAACGGAGGACCTGAAACAGAGGATGGTAACGAATCAGTCCTCGCGATCATCCCAATAAACCGACGAAAGAAGTCAGAGTTTAAGTATAAAAACAGCCAGGAAATGTCGTCAAAAGTGCCTCTACGAGGAACTTCGGGCGGTAACTCCATAATACATCATAGTCAAAATATGAAAGAATAAAAGGTGCCACGGAGACTTGTATTACCTTGATACTGGCATCCGCGAACGACGACGATCAATCAGGTCACTATGAAAAAGGTGGTGAGCATTCATTTAGCGCATGGATTCAGACAGAGAATGGATCAGTGGATTGACAGATAAAGGATGAGAGCATCGTGCCGTATGGCACTCAGAAACTCTAGTTTAAAGATAAAAAGCTCATCCCGCAGAATGGGTCTCGTTTTGAAAGGTGCGTGTACTCACCGGGTTCAGAGCTTCGGCCTGACCGAAGCTCTGAAGTAGTATGACATCGACTATAAAAATAGGGTTAGTGTAGTTCCGTGGGGATGAAAAAAGTAGAGGAATCAGGGTAACTATGACATATAAGACACACCGCAGTCATGTTGCACAGACGCTCGCCGAATGAAAGGTATTTTCATCGTACAAAATGAAGGACACAGCAAGCGATGGATACTCACCGATCAAAACTCCAGCTTCCCTAAGGAAGGTTTCAACATGGATGAAAAGAGAACATGCAGTGGCGCACGATGTTCGAGAACACAAATGAAATTGGGTTGAAAAGCAGCAAGGAAAAATAAATTGATTCCAGCTGGTGATTTAGGGGAGGCACCCACAAATTTTGATTCACGTGATGCCAAGATAAGTACAATCCTTACATAATCACAAGAACACAATCCCGATGCCCAGTATCATGAACCCGGTGCGGGCCCAACGACAAATTGTTTCGTCTTGTTAAGCAATGCCATCGTCTCGTCAGACAGACCAAGCTGTGCCTGCACGATTGCAGGTGGCGTTAAAGCAAGCCACTGATATCACGGTAGAATCAGAGACCACATCTCACAAACGCCAGTAAGTTCACGCATTCTCTCACCTGCCCTAAACTGACATCTTGGTACACATCTGAACAAGGACGGTCTTTTCAGACAGATTCATTCGATCGCAGTGAAACGGTATTACTTACCGGTCTTGAATATCTCCAGGAACTTTAAAGTCGTGTTTCCGGTGTTCTCCACGTAATGTCCTTCGAGAAAGTTAGTGATTTCCCGACAGATCACAGAGAAATTGTACTCGCCGTAAAATGCAGGAACATAGCCGACATCTCCGGCCTAACGACCACTGAGTGAGCGAGTTCAAGAGTAGCAACTCTGAGTCATACTTACCTGGAAATCCCACGTTCTAGCATTGCCTTGCGCAGCGAATAACGTCATGCGAGCAGTTCCCTCTCTACAGATTCTCTCGTCAAGTCACCTTTAGCTTGCAAACGAGAGGTCTCTTACAAAAAGAAATCCCATTCGTCTAGAGTGGGATGCCACTGACAAAGAAAGTGTGAGCAAATAATAGAGCAATAACTCATGTCATACTTACGTGCAATTCCCTGTAATAAAGTATTGTCAGTAGGTCAGTGACAGTCAGGCATAGAGTCCTACCGCATTGCACCAGGCTCTACGACTATCTCCGCTGCTGCAATCGTCGTTGAAGCGGCGAACGTGGTTGAATCCACGATCTTTACGCTTCCACCGCTGAGGGGTGCGACTGGTACTTGCGACAGTGGATATGTGAATGAATTGGGAACTGTTCCTTGAGGATCAGAAGGTGTTTGCGATGTGGTTGGAGGAACTGAATGCAAAAAAGGCCGTTGGTGGATATCCTGGCACAGTGACCACACTTGGGACGTACGTGCAGGGAAAATGTAAAGTTCGCGGGACGGTATGTTGTTAAACGCAGAAATGCTCGTTTGGAAATTCTTCGCGATCACTTCCTTTGGTACGTGAGCTAACCAATCTAAAGGGTGATAGTTCAGGCAGGTAGAACCATCAATGGACCAAGGACTCGCCACTAAGCTGCACGACTCTTATGAACACGGTAAAGTAATTCAGTTACAATTAAAACTCACTGAAAACGTGTCAACATCACTAAAATCACCAGAATCCAAGACCTGGATACGAGTGTCAGCTCGTGTTCGGTACGCAATAAGTCAGGACTAACCAGCAAGAATTCTGCGCCTTCGGCAGATTCATTGGTCGCCTGCAAGCTATGGGGAATCCCAGGGGGGAAATACCACAGATCTCCAGGTCCCTATCAAGACGAACGCGAACATTAAACCACATCGAGAAACCGTTATACAATTACTCACTACGTTCCCAACAAAATTCCTCCCACTCTGATCCACGGACGTCACTTGAACATATCCACTCATTACATACGCCCACTACGAACCGCTCAGTCGGTGTCATGGGAGGATAAGTAAGAATTTTTACTTCGGAAGTCTTGTGCCAATGAAGTTCACTGTTAGTAGATGCTTTGAGTGAGTGTTGACCAAATGATAAATTTTAATATGACCAACCGTATCGCTCCCGCCTTGAGCCGCATATTGACACCCGCCATTTCTACCACATAGGATTTACATGGTGCCAAGGTTTGGAAGCAACAACCAACTCACCTGTTGCGATAGGAAGCGTTTCAACTACACACGGGCGCAGATGTTAACGTTCAAGCATTCATGAACGAAACAAAACAAACAGACCGTTCTGGGTCCTGGCCCAGCCGCCCGTCTGCAGACGCGTATGGCTGAGCGCCATTGGCCACTTCGCGTTCGGACTAGCACAACGTCAGCATCTTTCAAACCTCGTCGCAACGCCAGAAAGGATGGCTGTCTCACATATCACCGTTGTCCGTCGTTGGGGGTGCTAATAGATCTGCGTTTTGCAATTCCAGAGGGACGTTGTAAGTGTTGAGGTTGGGAGCACCAAGACTGCCTCGCACAGGCTCCGGCACGATCTTGCTGTCCGGTGTCCACAGAATCGGGTTGGGATTGTCGCTAGCATAGGGCACCGTTGGGGTTGGAGATTCGGCAGTGTCTGTGGAAGAACTAGGTATTGAGCGTAGAACGATTGGGTCCCCGTTGCATGGGGCAGGAGCACAACGTGCAATGGTGACCAGCAAGAACGCAGAGAGCGCAGGCCAGAACCCCCTGATCGAGTCAAGCCCTGAAAAGCGGAAAATCTGCATGATTCAAATTGAGGTGTCTAGGGGGGCACTGGCCAGCAACACGCAGTTTTTATATGCAAACCCTTTTATCGCCCCGATGACCGCAACGATACTTGATTCAGAGTAATCCGGTAATCAGGTTGGTTGTAACAAATGGACGAACTAGTCTATCTTTGGTCGAGTCACCTGCGGGGTCCACCAGGCGATGCATAGTTCTGATCTATATTTCGACTGCGCCGGCGGTGCATTGCGGCAGAATTTCCAACTTGAACTGCCTCCTTGAAGAAGGCTTCAATTTTACATAAATAGGTGAAGCCTCACTAAGCTAGACTGTCGACACAATGTACTTTTCTCTCTCTCTTTCCGCTACACTTGTCCAGTCTCAGGCTACAGTCGATGGTTGCAGTTTCATCCGAAACTCGCAAGATGGTAAGTAAGGGGTGCCGGTGAATGGTGCATTAATATGTGGCTGCGGTTGCGGTAAACTAGTATACTACTACTAAGCACCCTAGTAATTTGGCTGTGGTACTGAGTGGTCTGATTCAACTAGTACGAGCCTGAGAACTTGAACGGGATCTTAAAATCCCAACTTCTCAAGGCACACGCCATACCCGGGCGGCATGTCCATCAGAGCCTAGTAGGGACCAGATCAGGCTTGAATCACATCGATGATCGATGAGCGCCGCCGCTCGGAGCCTCCGATGTCGTACACGATTCTCCAACACCCCACTATCATGACCAGCGCCCTTTCCGCTACGACGTGGGGCTCACCCACTGCTACCAAACATGCACTGTTGCTCCACGGACTAACATCGTCCTCGCATACGTGGCACCGCGTCGCGTCCTCCTTGGCTGCCCAAGGTACGACTCGATCGCCTTGATATCACGGGTTTTCCATAGTACATAGTGCTCGACATCGCCAGGCTACTTCGTGACCGCTCCCGATCTCGTGGGGCACACATCCAGAACTTCTGCAACAGGTGACTACCGCTTCAGCGCCGTCGTAAACGACCTCCGTCGCTATCTCGACGCACGTCGTTATTCCCTCATCGTCGGTCACTCTTGGGGCGCGGCCACGGCGCTCAGCCTCTTTCCCCATCTTCCGCCGTCCCACCCAACAGCGATCGTCCTCGTCGATCCACCGATGCAGCAGGAAGATGAGAAGAAGCTCAAGTGGCTCGACGACCTGCTGACCGAGTCGTGCGTGAACGTAAAATCGGCGAAAGAGTACGGTACCGAGAATCCCTTGTGGACGCCGCAAGACTGCATTTACAGGGAGCTTGGGACGCGTCTGTGTTCCGTCGAGGCTATACATGCCGTCTTGAGTGTAAGAGCCCCGTCGCTTTGCCATTTTCTTTGTGAAGCTCGGACGCAGTACTGATTTGATTTGACTTGCGCTTCCTTGTTTTCTGCACGTACAGCAAAACGGACCATGGTATTTCTTCGGCTACTTCAACACCGTACCGGACAAGTGGAAGGTGACGGTCGTGGTCGCCGATCCTGCGATCAACAAGCTTTGCCTCGTCGAAGACATCCTTCCTTACCCGCACATTCGACCTGTCATGGTCCCCGGCGCCGGACACTGGATTCAGTACGAGTTTCCCGAGGTGATTGTCGAGGAGGCGTTGAAGAGGGTGGCTGAATTGGACGTCGTTTGATGACCTCACCTGATGCAGTATGACAAGATCTAAATCGTAAGCACCATCGACGAGTATGTTTCTTCAAATCTCCATCTCCGATGCGTCTTTACAAGTGCCCCGCGGTTTATGATTATGATCTAGATCGAATATCAAAAGAAACACAGCACGACACCGATCTTCAATACTTCATTTGTATATAATGGCCCGACTATGGAGCAAGTAAATGTGAACGTGTATCCCAAAATTCGTCGCCGATGATATCGCAGTGCAATACCCGTATCGTTGCCTTTGGCGTTTTGCGCTCGCCCGGTTCTGCAGCCGGCTCAGGCTGATTGCCGATATCCGGCGCACAATCTGATTCGCTGACCTGGAGAGAGCATCATGACAGGCAAGGGGCGTGATCGTGGACACGATCTCACCTTGTCACGCACGACCACGCTTCCCTTCCTGAAACGGGCGGGAATATCGTTGTAGTTGATCTTGAATCGCTTAAACAGTATGTCATGCTTTTGTGCGGAGACAGTTCCCTAGATTCAGTCAAGTCAGCCGTATGGCCGCGTAAGACATGCGAGAGAGGACGTCACCCTCAACGTCGCGTGCGCCTCCGTAGTCGTCTGCCCGCCCTGTTGAATGAGCGCCCAAAAGACGGTGTTGTAGAGGTTATTGACGTGGGCTGCGACGCTGACGCGCAGCTCAGCTCAGCGCGCCGACGATGACGAGAGGGATAAGAGCGTACTGTCGGCTTGTCGCCACGCAAAGTAGTCACGGATCGCACGGGCGTCTGGATATACGATGATGCGGCCGTCAAAGGACGGCGGGTAGCGGAGCGGCGTGTCCGGGAAATATCGGGGCCAGTGGAACACGTAGCATGAGGTGAAGTAGGACGTGAGCGTGGATAGGATCTTTGCGTGGCGGCGATTGTACAATTGGGTGGATTTCCGGAGGAGGAAGCTAGACGGAAGGATGAGACGGATCGGAGACGCGGAAGATGGGTTACTTGCCTGAACTCGTCGGATTCGCCAAAGGCGAGGACGATGTCTTTGAACTCGGACATGAGGTCTGTCGCGACATGGTCCATGAGCTGAAGCGCGCGCTCGTCGTTTGGTTTAGCGAACGCGTGCTCATCGGAGAAGCTGTGGGCCGTGATCAGACCTTGGGTTGTCGTGCAACTGTGCACGCACCGATGAAAGGAGTGACCATCGATACGACACACGAGGAAACAACCTGGGATCAGTGGATCAGGGAGCTCGAAACCGCGTACATACGCGTACTTTGAGTTTGCCATTGAAAGGGGAGGAGGAGATGAAGCCGAAAAAGGCAATTGTGGCCAAAATTAGGCTACGGACGTATTGCCTTGAGTTAGTCGACACGACTCACACACACGTTCTCTCCAGCAATGAGCAACCCCTCCTACTTCAGAAGGCGTACAATCGGTCGTGCTGCCTCGCCCCCAACATGGGCCTGCTACGAGCAGATCCCCTACGACGACGAAGATGAGGACGACGACGACGAGGACTACTCAGACACACAGTCCGAAGACGACTCCTGCTCAGAAGACCAAGAAGACTACCGCCCTTCCCGTGACCCTACCCTCCTCGACCATACCCCCAATTCCGTAACCCCGCCAACCATCGACGCACAGGACGACACCCACATCCAGAACATGGAGATCGACGAAGCCGACCGTCGCACCCACTCCCCTTCTCCGTCGTCCAACGACGAAAAGGGCGCAGCACAGTCCCAGTTCAAGAAGGACATTAAAGGAAAACAGCGCGCGGTAGATCCAGATCCAGAGGCGGCAAAGAGGCGCCATCGCAAGCGCGACCGTCGCCCTACCCACACCCTCCGCCCCATCCTCACCATCCAGAAGAGCCAGGGGTTCGTCTGGAACCAGGTCCGTCCTCTCCTTTCCTTTCTCGTATGTTCCTGAGAGACATCGGCGCTAACCGGGCTCGCTGCTCTTCAAACAGGACCTCTTCGTCCCTCCTTATATCAAGGATCGATGTCAGTCCCTTTCCTTTACGTTCAGATCGGCATTCATCTTTTGATGTCCCTTTAGATGTCGCGTCCACATCTCCCCCAGGCTCAAAAGGTTTCATCTCCAATTCCTGGTCCTCCACTACGTCTTCCATGACAGACTACGAGGTCGAGGTGGTAGAGATCCGAATACGGGACGGGGAACTTTACGACATCATTCCCTGAATCGCCCGCACCTCCCTCCCCGCGATATGAAAACTCGTTAATCGATCCGAGTCGTTTGGAATACACACACACACAGAACTTGTCCTCGTCACGTCTTTCTTCTGTATCTCTCACCGTGTTGTTGAACTCGTGCTTTCCCCCCTTTCTTTCTTTCTTTTTATCTAAGCCACCTGCTATTCCCCATTCCATTCACATATGTATACGTACATACATACTCGCGAACTCGAGGTACGACTCGCGACGTGCTCGGAACTTGCTCTTACGGAGAACCAAGTCCACTAGACAAACCGTTGCGTGAAATGTATACTAAAGATCGTTATTCTCTCTTCTCTTTTTCCTGCCTTTCCACCTTTTCGGTATTTCACCTAATCGTACCATCTGTGCTATCAGAGCTGTTGTCTCCCATCTCTCCCTGTATTTGCTTGGCTCTACATACTGTGTTCTCAATCTCCTGCAATGGTTGCCATAAGCGCGTCATCAACCTCCTTCATCCGCGCCATTTCCTTGAGTTTTTCCTGTTCCTGCTCGCGCACGATGTCATTGTCTCGTGCCACGCGGTACGTCGGCTTCATGTCCGGCCTGTAGTCCAGGTGTCGCTTGACGTAAAAGCACATGTACGCGTTCGAACCGAGGCACGCGCCAAGGTTGGAGAGCATTACTCTGTCAGAGTCATCGCGTCAGCCCTCGGTCTCCAGTCACATCCACGCACTTGTCGTCGTCGAAGCGATACCACTAATCGTATGCTGGAGTCAGCGGCTCCCCGATGTGAAAAGTGGGGGAGAAAGACGCACCTCGTCCCGAAACCGCGCAAAATTCGTATAATGCCCATTGTCCATTTGCCCTTCGTGGTTGATCACCGCGAATAAGTCATACTCGTACATCACCTTCGGTCCCGGGTACCTATCATGCATGCGCGCCTCGTTGTCAGCCACCGTGGTAAAGGTACGGAAAACGACAGTCTGCATGGGAGGACTCACGTGCACGCGTCCCCATCTTTGCCCTCACGCTGGTTCATCACGAGCGTTGTGAACGGCGCCATATTGAGCGTAGCCGGAAACCGGACCGGCGTGTCGATCTTTTGCGGGACTGCTTTCGACGACGTCTTGTGTTCGAAGCGCTGTGGAACGCGCCCGCATAGCCGTTCAAACATCCCGAATCCGTACCACCGTCACATCACCACCAGGCACCACCACGTGAAATCGAAAACAAACGGAGCGCACCTTGAATTGGAAGCTAAGTACGGGCGGCAGCTTGCGTATGCTCAGACGTTTGACCGCTTCGTGCGCCTTGGTGCATTTACTGCAACTGTACTCCTTCGCGCCGAGCTTTTCCGGCTTGGTGAACCTAAAGGCGGTCGGAGGTTCAGCATACTTTTCCTCGCTCGTCGGGTGGTCGACGTACCTCCTCAGACACCCCGCCAACGTATTCTCCCCACCAGTGACCTCCCCTTCCTTTCCCCTCAGTTCGAGACTGACGTCAAACATCGGATCGACAGTACTCGTCGTGTTACCACACCGCTCGCACGTCACGTCGCTCTGCAGCTGCCCCGCGAACGTCTGGTGGATGATACAGTTGCACGAGATGTTGGTCGAGCCGCGACACGTCTTGTGGATCTCGTTGAGCGCGGTAATGAAGAACTCGTGCGCGTCTTGCTGGGAGTAGCCTGACATCTCCGCAGAAACTTTCCATGTCGTGGTCAGGAATGAGGTCGGTCCAAAGGGCGTTTGGTTCGAAGAGTATACCTATTCCAGGTCCAGGGGAGGACAATGAAACGGAACATGGCGTTCGTAGGAGAGCCGGGAAATGATGACAAGTTACTTACTTCTGCAAACAAACCGTCCATTTCACAGCACGTACAATATTCTGTGTTCTTGCACAATCTCGTATTATGCCTGTCACCGAGGAAATAATTTCGTAAAAGTGGATTGTGTATGAAGCATTGGAGGATGACATTGAGGAAACACGTCTGCCCGAGGTTGAACAGACCGCGACGACCTTGAGTGTGGGCTGAGCCAAACGTCCACAGTACGCAACAAGCAGACGTACCTTGACAAGGGAGGACGGTCGCCTCCTGGAGTGCCGCAGACTCTGCCTCGGTGGGCGTCCAAGGCTGATAAGGTTCTCGTGTCTTTTTCGCGTCTGAGATCGAGACGTGAGTGACTCGGTGGTACATCGCCGGTGCAAACGACCCTCACCTTGAAACCGCGTCATTTGTTCCTCGACGGTGACGATCGTGGATAGATGGAGCGCATCTATGACAGAATCGCATACGAAATCGTCGCACTCGGCGCAAAAAACGAAGCCGGACCGGGTATCGACGCCTGTATGCGCAAGAGGGGTGCATATATGCGCCGAGGCAAGACGGGTCAGAGGAAACGTGAACGGACGGTGCGAGCGACGACGAGACGGACATACAAAAAGGGTGTCCGGAGTCGTGGAGATGGTTGGTAGCGTGCCTGCCGGGCCAGCATCCTGCAAAGGAGCAGGACAGACAAGCAAACGGTCGGGACAACGTCGCGTTGCAGACATCACAGGTGGGCGTAGAGACCTAGTCGGGCGGCGGTAGGTCAGCAGTGCGCGCGTGTGCAGCATATGTGATACACGACGGACCTTTCGCCGTTTTGCAGGGGGAGAGGTATCCTGAACCCTGCGTGTATGCCAGGCGACGACGGTCTTGTACTTGCTCAGCAGGCCGTCAGCTGCGTGTGGGTCGGTAAACAGGGAGGTTATATGCGAGCAGCCCGTCGACTCGGCGGGATCGACGTGGTCAACGATGGGAGGAAGAGAGACGTCGAACGTGGCATCCGTAGCGGGGACGGACTCGTCGCCGAACAAGGTCGTCTGCGTGGTGTCTGGGGACGTCGACATGGCTAGTTAGGTGATCGCGAGGAGGGCGGGCGGGCGGGGAACGAGGCGCTCAGTGACGGCGGCGCTGCCGTAGACGTTGTTCACGTGTGGATTCGGAAGCCTTGGGGCCGAGGATTTCCTTTTTTGGTTATTCAAGACGACTCCGAGATGCATCTTGGCTGCTTCTCGTTCTGTGCAAAAAGTGAACGACATCGTAGTACGGATGGCGCTGAAGGTTGCATTTTCTGCCAAGCACACTCGAGCAACCGTCAAGCGTTCGATATCGTGTGGGAGGTGAGAGCGTTCCTCGACAGGCGATTCGATGAATGAAACCCCTCCAGGACGCAGACTTTTTTGCTTTCCGTGACCATCGTCCTGCATCCGTTCACCATATCCAGCTGATACCCAAAATTCACATCAGTACGTCCCACGTCAGCCAGTTTCCAGCGGCTGTCTGTGACAGCTTCTACCGCAGGCAGCGTGAAGGATCTGACCGAGAAAGACGCCAAAATGGGTACGACACTCATATCACACTCTTCCTAATACTCAATGGGTATATAAGTCAGGCGCATGGAAAAGATAGGGCACGACATCCTAGACAAGCTTCAGGTACCTCTCACTCGTCGCAAGTGGGTACTTTCTCGTTTTCTCCGGACTTACTCAAGACAAACGATCCTAGGATGGGGTTCCATATACCCCCATTCAATAGCGTGGATCATCTGCATCTGCACGTACAGGCGCTGCCCTATACCTCATTCGCACGGCAGCTCAAATATCCAGTCGCTAGGGGCTTTGGACCGTTCGACAAGGGCCTGAGCTGGTTTTGTGAAGTGGGTCAGACGATTCGGATTCTGGACAAGGGCTCGACCGTTGGCATCCGGCCCTGTTGAGCAATGCCAACCTCTTTCTAACGGTAATCTAACGGCTCCCCCATTGTACTTTCGAATCCCCCTCGATCGTCCTCTCTTAGCAGACTACCCATCAGAAGGTGTTATTAACCCTGATCATTTCTTAACTTCGAATGAATGGCCGCCGCACTATACCCATCATCTTGCGGCGGCCATACCCATTATCTCTTTGTTTCAAGATCTAACGCCATGCCGTGACTTTTTGAGCGGGTCCGAATACTAGCTAATAATAACAGCCAGCCCTGGACGACTGGAATGATAGTCTGACTCCACCAAGTGGCTTTCGACTCAGAAGCATGGAGTGGGTCGAGCCGAGCTCGTTGGGCAGTGTAGATATGTCCACATTTGTTTCTGATCGCCCCCGCGATTCGACTACATGCCACCCACAGCACTCAGCAGATAGCATTACCAACACGCCAGTCACACAAAGGGTAACCAACCGGAACGGCGGGGCCGTTGGGGGCCTAAGTTACATACGCCTGGCCTGACGGGGCATTCGCAAAACTTTATCTAGAGTACCCCACACGGACAGAAATGGAATCAAAAGAAAATTGTTTCTTATCTTTCCTTATCAGCGCAGCGTTGCTGTTGCCCTCTCCAGTTCTCGACACTTCATGAACGAGTTCTCTACTACTAAGAGTAAGTGTCTTACATCGGACCCGGGATTACAGCATTCGTCTACACGGTTTTATCATACGAGAAAAAAAGCCTTGTTTAGTCTAACGTCAAACGGAACGATGGTTGTTTATCACGCTGCACCCCTGGGCTGACTCGGAGATGCGTTCCGATGTTCTTCAACCCCTGGCTTGGCAGTGGGAAACCCAGACTCGACTGTCGCTGGACGTATTGGGTTCGCCGAATGGGTCCGTCTCGTCGCACCTCAGAATGGCCGGCGTCGTAGTTGTGTTTGTGGTTGCGGTCATCCTGGTCATCGACATCGACGTCTTTCTCTCTCTCCTCCACTTGATCGGGGAGGAAAGCCACTCGAACCGCCGTCGCTCCCGGTATTCCTGGTGCATACGGTGCTGATGCTGGTGCTGATGCGCCTCAACCTTCTGCCCCTCCGGTGATCCAAGGTCTTCATCAGGAGAAAGCACAGGCGCAGAGACCGAGACAGGCGGCACCGCATTCATCATCGTCACAGGCATACTGAACGCACGGCCCGCACGCAGAGGATGGTCGTCTGGAAAGCCGATCCCGAGACCGACGGGCTCCATGTCCCGGGCCGTCGTCGTCGTCGTCGTCGTCGATCCCAGTCTCGGTTTCGTTCGCTGCTGAAGTTCGTACGACTCCGTGTCGGTGCGGGCGGCAACGGCGGTTTTCAATTCTGTGGGTGTAAGCATGCTCGCGACGCGTCTGTGCTGTCGGGTGTCGATGCGAGGGAACGCGGGGCGTCGGCCCTGGGTGTGCACGTGGAGGACGGGCCTCGTCCATAGCAGAGGAGTGATAGGTTCGTCGCCTGTCCTAGTACGTGCGTCTTGCTCACGCCCATCTCCATCTCCATCTCCATCTCCGTCTCCGTCAGCGTCGTAGCCTGCTTCGTCGTCGATGGAGGACTTGGATGATGCGCGGTGGTGGTGAAGCTGTCTGGTGGCCTTGGCGGACGGAGTTGTGTCTCCATGCAGAGCCGAGGGTATCTGTCCGAGTCGACGAGAGGCGTCGAGGATGTCTATAGGCGTGCACTTCACTCCTTCGCCCGCTGCTGGGGAAGTAGGCGGCGTGATTTCCGTCTGGACGTCGGACGAATCCGAAGGTAAAGAAAAGAGGAGGGATTCAGTAGACTCTTGACCGGACCAGGCCTCGGACGATGAGGTCGACATGATGATTGCGTAGAGAATGAGTATGAAAAGGAGCTGAAGCTGACCTCGTTCCAGATTGTATAACGTTCGTGGCCGGCTCAGATCGAAATGGGGATCCGGACACAAACTCTGACTCTGACGATCGGTCCAATTGGGAATGACGCACGCATGGTAATACTACATTTTGGTGGCTGACGAATGTATACGTTCGAAGTGTTACAAAAAACAATCGATTTACCACTTGGCGTAGGGCAAGAACTTTCCGCTGTTGACAGTCACGGCTATAAGAACGATGAAAATAGAGCGACTCAATGACTCACTCCATCGTGAGCACCACACGGTCGCCCTTTGGATCGACTTTCTTTGTCACATGGATCTTGCAGTCGATCATCGACATGATACCATCGCCAAACTGTGGGGCACCACGTTAGTTCATTTACATACGTACTCATGCACCAAGTACCTTTTCGTGAATGACAGCCTGGAGTCACGCCGTATATGAGCAGGGAAGTTGGGACGAGTGTGAGTCATCACGCACCTTGATGGCATGACCGTAAACCAAAACACTCTGTACGCATCGCAGAGAGATGGAGTGAGCCATGTGAGTACCTATTGGACAGGACAGGACATTACCTCGTACAAACGGTAGATGACAGGATCGGTTGGAGGGGTAGATCCAAGACCGCGGTGTGGCCACCAATGGGAACCCAGCTCGTTCTGGATGGACACCAGGGGAACTTCTAGGATGCGTGCGAGTGCTTGTATATCTGCCTCGGTCAGTTTCGCCTGAAAGGTGAAAAGACGATAAATATCTATCAGTCGTTGGGTCGATCATCACGAAACCGTACCTGGCCGTAAAAGGCGGCAGCGACCCAGACCTCGTCCCTTCCCATAGCCTCTGCTAACTTCTCGAAGCTCAGGCCTGAACGAGGCTTAGCGAGAGTGACTGCACAAAATAGAGGATGACTGCACCTTTGCGTGCCTTGGCTTCAAAGAACTGGGAAAGGATAGGGGGGAGATCAGTAACGTGGTTCTGGGACATGATGTGATGTGGTGATGGCCGACTCGGACTGGTTTAGCACGCTTTATATCGTCGAACGCTGAGTCTGGTATAATTGGTTCATATCCCGCGTCGGGGCTGACAATCGGTTGCCATCTTCTTCGTGTCCGCGCTATCTGTTATCCACGCTATCTGTTATCCCTATTCTGTGGCTAGATGTGACACTATTGTGCCTTACGAGACACGATCAGGGTTTACTATGTTCCGAGTCAGACCCGTTATCGACGGGTTTCCAAACATCTTTCGACGCATGCATGAGTTCGTACAATTGCCCCACCTGCTCCGCAGACATCTGAATAATTAAATTATTGAACAGTCATCCTCCGGGACGACACGAGAGTAAATTTACCTTTTCGAACACGGTGGGATCGAGCTTTTTAAAGTTCTTGGTACTCGGGTCATGCGGTAGTTCATCCAGGTACATCTTCCACTGAGTCAGGAAACCCATGACATGGACCGGATTTGTGGCTTCTCGGTGACGACGGAACTCTGATTGGCAGCAAATATTGAGGAAAATCGACCAAAACAAGGAGACGCGGTTATCGTGTGACCTACCATCCTTGACGTATGCATCTCCCAGCGAACGCATCTCAATCGGGAGCCTCCTGTGGGCTCTCAACAATCTACGATACAATCTGAAACATGCCGGTGTGAATACCCCAGCCATGACGCGCCTCGCAAAGTGTAAAAGGTGACTGACGGGAGAGGTGGGTAAATAGTCGCGCTCGCTTGGTGAAGGTTTACAGGAATAGATTGTGCTGCACGAACATAGGTTGTATGCATCCCTCTTCCCGGCTTCAAAAAGTGTACAGTGGGTGTGTTGGCGAAGCGTTTGTTGGTGCTTGTGTAAGCAGTCTAAGGCTTGCGCTCGACGGTGGCCCGCAGAGCTTGGCAGCTCTCACCTATTTTTACATTCATTTGCACTTGGCGACCCATCTCGTGAAGGAACGGAAGTCGGAGAATAATGTCTCCAGTTTCTTCGACTCGGGTCCCAACGGAGACACGTGTGGAGGCACCTTTTTTGGTCACGGTCGCCGGCTATCCCGCCCCTTCATCTCTACTCGCCACCTCGCGGCTCCAATCTGGATCTCCATAACCCGAGATGACCCGATTGGCGTTCCCATGCCGCATCATTTGCAGTTACTGTATGTTCACATCCTTCGACGACCTGATAGGCAGGGCAGCGAGATCTTTCAATTCCCAGAATTCAATTTCTGGGAAGATTCATACTCCTGCGAACATTGTTCACGGAACACTTTGTTTGCTACGGCGTGTCTCCGAGCGACATTCCTATGCATCACCAATGTCGTATGCGTCCCAAGCCCACGCTGCAACCCAACACCCCTCCCCAAGCTCGCAACTCCCGCTCCGTGGCATAGCTAGTCAACATCATTTGATCATATGATCCGATTTATGCTCCTGATCCAGCCCTCTCCCGGTTCTCCGGATCCCCTAAAGCCTGCTTCCCAAGACTCCTAAGGCGTCACCCGGGGGAGCCATAGACTTAACAATCGAAGCCACAGGGCAAGCCGGATACTCCAGGGTGATACGACATGTACGCCTCGTGTACAATCATGCCTCCTCCCAGATATCCCGTGAATGTATCAAGGGGTCCCAAAAGATCGGTACTTCAGACTTCTGCAGTTGAACCGCTCTGAAAGCGAGACATCCGAACGGCCTTGTACATTCTGCACTCTGGGAGGTTATGCCAAATACCCTTTGCTCATTGACTAGCTTTTGATGATATTTCGGGCTAGCAATTTGCGCATTAAAGGATATCGAGCTTAAACTGAATACCGCCGCTCGAGTCAGGTTTCAGCATGCCAAGGACGGGTCACATCTCGCATCTGTTGCGGTTACAGTGTGGGAGTAATATTTTTCTAGCTATGGTCTATTACTGGCGAACCCCAAGAAGTCAAGTGAAACCGATTTCCAAAATTGTGACACCACAGCATAGCAGAATCCAAGATCGGACTGGAATGTGCTGCACGCGACATACCCCGCAATACCACATTCAAATTAACCACTGTGATCCACTGTGGCGCAAGGGGGGATTTCAAACTGCTGTTAGGTGAGTCCTCTGGTGTTCGACTTGCTTCTAATTTCACAAGACGAGTATAATGCGAACAGATTTGGAGTTTCGAGATTTGATTAGAAACTTGAGTCCACAGAAGCGAAGCAAAGCAAGTACGCCTAAAGGGACGCCAAACCGGCCTCAAGTCGCATGTATGTAGTAGATCTGGAAAAACGCCCGCCCTATCCAAACGTGATGAAGCATCTTAATCTGGCCATCATGCGGAGATTAAAGAAACCTGGGTATCCAATCTGGATTATTCTAAGATAAAGACGTTCGGGAACCACGCGAAGAAACGAACTTCGGGGGCCTTCATGTTCCTGTTCCTCGTTTAAAAGTACTATCCAAGCCTCATGATGCCCTTCTTCGCGGCGAGAATAGCGGATTTGATTGGAAAGTGCAGGAAGCGCAGACTGGGAGCCGTGAACTGCATCACGAGCATGGCGGCGTACCCAGCTTTCCTTTTCGGGCTGCTGAACTTTCACCTCAGTCGCGATCGCATCTTGGCAAATGAGGCGAATTCGAAGATCTGATCATGAACAAGCCGGGTCATTCATCTCGACCTTTGCGGTAAGGTCCAGCTGTCGTGTTCTCGAACGGAAGCAAGATTGTACGGCGTCTGAAAGACGGGGACTCGCGCCACGCAGTGAGGTGTATTGGTTCGCGCACTCTCCACGAGCAGTGGAGTGGACAAAAAACCTCCAGGGGGACGACCTCCCGGAACGCCAGCCCAGGCGAAACTCACGCACAGCAAACAAAGGGTCTCGCGCGTATGGTTGGATATTGGCCGTCATCGTATATTATGGGGAGCTTGAAGGCGGAATTCGTTCGTCTTGTACGCAACGGCGAGTGCTAGTTCTGGGTTGTCAGATCTAACATCAAGACCAATACAGGGAGCGTTTAGATTAAGTTCAGGTCGGTCTACTCCATACAACCCAAGTTGCCTCGCCGCCTTCCGTTTGCGTCTAGGGCTGAAACCTTTTTCGTTCGCGGCCCCAGGGACTAGGGTTCTAGGTTCTAGGTTTGTATCCTGGCGTGTGTTGTCCGAAGCGACGTCCCGTGCATCGTGGCGTTCAACCTTCGCCATTCTATGTCCCTGATTCGAAGTTTGTCCGCGGCGTCAGAGCCTGGGCCGGCACCCTTGTTCGAATGGCGTGCGTCGCCAAACTCCCTCGTGTTCATCGATGGCGATCAACTGGCTACCCGCCGTATAGCACTCCACGTGCTCTTTCCGGAGATGTCTATCTGATCGGATACCTCGTGCGTGGTCGTCGTCGTCGCTCGCTCGCTCGTGCAAGCGTTGCATACATCACTGACTCTTCCTTCCATGTCGACGAATTGTGGATGTTCTTCTAGACTTGCCCCTTTCTCATCCCCGTTGAAACTCCCTCTTCCCACATATCATTCTCGAAGCGTCCTTCGACGTCACAACTTAGAAATTGTCAAACCGCTCCCCCAGCTTGGTCCGATGAATACTAGTGGTGTGGCTGGGAGATCTCGTGCGACGTCGGGATTTTCGCTTTCGACTCTTTCTCATACGCTGGACAAACTGGTCGTGCCGCCCAGCAGGCCAAACTCCAGTTTGGGATTTGTCGAGTTCCCGATGACGACAGAACCCAAGAGAGCAGCAAAGTGGAAGCGGAAGATGATGCATCGTTGCCTTCGTCTGCTGCACGAAGATCGGGGACATTCTCACGACCCACCGCTTCGTCGCTCAGGCGTGCGATGACTGTAACATGAATTTGATCGGCGGCAGCGGCGAAGGCGCCGAGCCGCATTGGAGGTGCGTGTCAAAGGTTTGGGAGCTGGTAGTCGCGCAGCAGCGAGACTGGAATTGGGACGGTGCAATAGACATTGAAGATGATGATAAATTCATGTCACAAGACGCAATTACAGTTGTCAGTTATGAGCAAGATGATGCGGGATGCAAGACGTGTCGGCCGAGTCATCGGTCGGTGGAGGCGCGAGTACTGCTTCTCAAAAGCTATGATCATCACCAATGGTTGGCAACACGAGAGATGGCTTGGATGTCGAAATTCCATCTCTGTTGACAAGAGGAAGCAGCGAGCAGCGAGCAGCGTCCAACCCGAGTTGATGCTTAATCCGGTTTCGTCGGCACTTGAGAGTCTATCATCCTTTCACTAGAGGCAAAGCTCTATTTGTGAGGGGGGGAAGACGTGAATGTAATTTTCCGTCCGACGACGCATCGGTAGAAGGAGTGAGCCACCTTGGTGTGCGTGCCACGCATTTGAAGTGGGAATAATGAGATATGTAGTAGTGTTGTGTCTAGTCGACGATAAAATGATATGATATGATCCCAAAAAATAAATACTGTGTCTATTTCTCGTAGACAGACTGTATCTTCGTCGAGAAAAGTGGTTTCGACGACACGTTTCATCTACTTCACATTTTCATGATGTAAGCATGTCATAGGTAACCTCACCAGAATGTGAAGTTTTCTGTGTGTAGATGATGCATAGATAGCACCTTGAATATGGCAATGAAACATGTTGTCCAAACTACTTCTCATCATCTATATATTTTGGTCTGTCTATGAGAAATAGACACAGTATTTATTTTTTTGGCATCATACTATCATATCATTTTATTGTCGACTAGACACAACACTACTACATATCTCATTATCCCCACTTCAAATGTGTGGCACACACACCAAGGTGGCTCACTCCTTCTACCAATGTGTTGTCGGATGGAAAATTACATTCATGTCTTCCCACCCTCACAAATAGAGCTTTGCCTCTAGTGTTTACTGGCACAGACTCTTACTCCTCAGGCTCTGAAACCCAGACCAGCTGGTATGCACACCAGGCTATGAATTTCAACCATTGTAGCAGGCAAGGACAGTCTGGTACAGGATGGTTCTGGAAGTCAGTCCTGGAGGTAATACTGCCAGTGAGACGCATGGCAGTGACAACACTGTGCTGGGCAATGGTGTAGTGAATGATCTGGTGGTTTCAAAAAATCCTTACTGAAGAGGATGGGGATGGCAAGGGTGGCAGATACTGGCAGGGTGACAGCAACTTGTGGTTTTTGTTGCCATATGTTGTTGTTGTTGTCATGGTGGGATGGTGCCAGTGAGGGTGTTACAGCTGGCCTGGATAGGGTCGGATGTAGACTTGGAGGACTAAGGCTAAGACAAAGGATTGGCCGAGCAAGCATAATGCTTGGCGAGACCCTAAGACTAAGTGTACTACGAGGAGGAACTCATGAAGAGTCGCGTCACTCGAGGACTAAGGACTAAGGACACATCCAAGAGGGCAGAGGATCAAAGGGACTTGAGGGTTTGCTGAGAACCAGGTGATATTCCAAGTACATAGCTCTAGCTTAGAGTTTACAGATGAGGAGAGAAGTCCTTAAGTACTACAAGATGGAAGGCGATGGAATCGCATGGTAGGTGTGTGTCATCCGTAGTATGGATGAGTAAGAAGCTGCGGATGGCTGTGAATACAGTAAGCAAGAAGGAGATAAGAGATAAGGGATGGTAACCAAGTATGAGTAATACACAGCGAGGAATGAGTCAGAGAAGCTGTGCACAACTAAAATACATGGAATAGACGATATAGAGGCGGAACATGTAAGAGAAAGAAAGAGAGCACAGGTAAAGGAAAAAAAAGAGGGGTCGATCGTAACAGAGGGTGAGGATGGGGCCAGGACAGTCATCATTGTGTTGTTGTTGTGTGACCACTGACATTGTGTTGTTATCATTCCCCTTGTTATTGCATCATTCTCCCTGCCATCCTCATTGTATCATCTTTGTTGTCCCCTCTACAGCAGTGTCATTGAGTCATTGTCATTGTCCTCTCTAGGGTTTTGTATGGGTGCAAGTGCAGGTTCAAGTTTGACTGCTGTTGAAACCCACAGTACTGCCCATCAAGTATGTTGTTGTTATCATCCCATTGTGGTATATCATTCAAGCATCATGTGTTATTGTTGTCACACTGTTGTGCATCAAGAAAGACAACAATATTGGACTTTCAGCAAACACTAGTAACTTGAAGGGGTTTTACTTTCCATAATTTATGGGTGCAATGTAAACCCCAAGGTGATTATGATGGCAGAAATGTGTACACTGAGGATGCTATATTGTTAGAGGGCTTGTATTATCTGCCATGCACATCATCCAAGTAGTTGTTCCTGTTGGTGAAGGTGAAGGTCCAGGTTAGTACTTGGTGCACAACAAAACATTTCAGTGAAAGTGGCAATTTCTGGTACTAAGACAGGGAGTTACACTTTCTCATGAATTTCACACCTGAGAGAAACCTTGTCAAGCAAGATGAGTAGTTGGCTTTATCAAAACCCATATAGTTCCAGCGCTATCCTGATGGTATGGTTTTTGACAGAGTTGATTGTACTTTGATAAATTTAAATGAGTATACTGTGTTCCAATAATTAAAAATATGCACCCCATGTCACTGAGAGCCTCTTTAGGTTTTGGTAGAGGTCAATGGGTGACCCAAACCTTTCAAGTTGAACTTTCTAAAAGCATCTTCCTAATTTGAGACTTTTGAGTCCTTCCAATATCATGGCCCATGACACTCTTCACCTATATTATGTGATAGCATTGATTGTCTTCTGTGTTGCTCTCAGTGGGCAAGCTAGACTGCTGCATGTCTCCACATAAAATTTTCAGTTATGAACCAACATGCATGGATGCAACATGATCAAGTACATTTCTATAGATTCTGGATGTTTCATTCCTCATTCCTCAACTGTCATCTACTTTTCTTCTTCCAAACAACTTGATATTCTGATTTCCATACTAAAGGAAGTTTATTAAATTGCTGAGAATAGAGGATTATTAGATGAAAATATGAAGATATGGATATACTAACATAATCATCCAGTTCTGAAGAATAACATTCACAATCATCTCTACTTTTTCTTCTTTGGATGCCTTGCCATACTGATCAAAGATTTCCCTCATAGCTAGTTTCACCTTCTTGTGAATATCTGATGTATTGTACTTCTCAGTAGCAAATTGAAGTGGTTGAGGATCCTTTTGATGGAAAAGATAGAAAGAATGCTCCAGAATGATCAGTACATTTGCAAAGCAATAGAATAATCCATTTCATTTTGTTGTATACAAATCTGGAAGAGTAAAAATAATATACCAGTAATGGTTATATTTCCTTCCATGTACCCAGGTTCATCTATGATTTTAAATTAATTTTGGTATCAAATGGTATGAATGAGAAATTTACAAAACTATGAGGCTTCAGAATAGGTAGGAATATTAGACTAAATAATAAAATGTTGAAACTAGAAGACAACACAATGAATTTACATACTTTGCTATTGTGAACAACCTAATTATAACAGAGTGAATTTATATGTAAAAAGAAAATCAGGAAATCATAAAAATAAATTGAGTGTCTGTAAATAAAAAAGATGTAACAAAGTCAAATTTGTGCAACAAAGACTTACAGACTAAAGTTGTTGTAAATAATTTAATATAATCAAAGATCAGTTATTGAAATGTTATTGCAATTGGAGTAAAGAACTTACATCCTAATAAAATAATATTTCAAGCATAATTTAAAATGAGTACAATGTATGCTGAACAAAAAACAATATACAATAACTTACAGCCTTGAAATTATTAAGGGGTTAGAGAACTTAAATAGTGAAATTACAACAACAATGAATATAGATTCTACCATCTATGAAAAATCCAAAAAATCTATAATTAGTATGATAATGCTTGATTAGTATGATAATGCTTTATCATATGAGATATACCTTCTATATTCATTGAAAATGAATAGTTAGAATGTTACTATATCTTTCCAGGTGAAACATGACTGACAGTCTTTAATAAATGAAATACAACAAGGTAAATGACAGGTGAGATGAAACATAATAATGACAGCTCACCAGCTGGATAAACAAGGATAAAGAGAAATTGAATATGCATCAATGATGACAACAGATTCAATAATATAATGAGGAACATACATTCTATAATGACAAAATAAATAAAAACATGTTAAATTGAGATGTGAAAAATATCAAATGATGAACAACTTACCATTTGTCATTTTGAAAATGAAACACAACCATCACAAATTAGTAATTGCTGTGTAGATTAGTCTACAATGCAAAACTTACAAACTATTGATAATAAAAGAAGTCACAGAATGAATTCACATGATAGTATTAGAATCATCACTATCTGGCACATTCCACAATTAATAACTCACTTTCTATCATTTCCAGAGCATCATGAAGAAATAATAGACATGACATCATCAGCATCACCACTGTCTGGCACATTCCACAATCCACAACATACTGCCTGTCATTACAAGAACAGAATGAAGGACAAATGGATGGCATCATCAGCATCACCCACTGTCTGGCACATTACACATAATGACATTGCACAACTCACTTCCTATCATTTTCAGAGCATAATGAAGAATGAATACAAATGGCATCATCAGTATCACTACTGTCTAACACAATCCACAATCCACAACTTACAAACTGTCATTTCCAGATTAGAATGAAGAGTGAAAGGACACAGTATCAGCATCAGCATCACCATTATCTAGCACATTCCAGATTCCACAACTCACATTCTGTCATTTTCCAGAGCAAAATGAAGAATAAATGGACAGGTTCAGCATCATCAGCTTCACCACTGTTTGGCACATTGCACATTGCACAACTTACTTCCTGTTATTTCCAGAGTAGAATAAAGAATGGATGGATGGCATCATCAGCATCACCACTATCTGTGAAGGCAACCTAAATCCTGACGGACTATGGCACCTCGACTCGAATGCGACTTAGGAGGGGACTGTGTAGGATGGAGGGAATCCAACCAGAACAAGACTGGCTTGTTCGGTTGCTGCATTCAAGTATTTATACTACAAGTACATGCGCACAGACCAGCTTAGGGCAGGTCTGAATAAG
>JBBPOS010000123.1:0-66971 GCA_038091575.1 Leccinum subgranulosum
GACCCAGCGATTTCGTCGTACTGGCAGTCAACGGAGGTGCAACCAAGCAAAAGGACACCGCTTGGGACCCCTCCTCATCCAGAACTGCCATTGACCTGAACCGCCAATTCAAGCTCCAGTTTATAGACGGAGATGTCGTCTCGGGAAAACAATACACGGACAATGTGACTTTGGCTGGTATAACCGTACGTCCTGCCACCGTCGTCTTGCGGAACCTAATGACTCGACACTCTCTGAAACATACATACCGATCAGGCAGACAAGCAGACCATCGGTGCTGCATCGACATTCAAGTTCATGGGAACATATGACCCCCCTGTGGAAGGCATCTTAGGATTGGCGTTCCCGCTGATCTCGGCGTTCCTTGCCACCCCGTTCTTTCAAACGCTCGTTAGCGAGAACAAGGTATCAGACGCTGTGTTTTCTTTCCAACTCAGCTCTTCCGGAGGCGAGTTGTTTATCGGTGGAACGAACGAAGCGCTCTACCAGCAAGATACTCTCACTTATGCCGACGTAACGAAACGGGTGAGCTGAAATACTTGACGGACGTGGACGTGTGCTGATGTTGACATCAATTTCAGGCCTACTGGCAGATCAAGATGGACGAAATTCAAGGAAATGGCAAGACGATCGCGAGCAAGATCGACGCCATCATCGACACCGGTGCCAACCTCATCTATGGCGACAAGGTAACAGTGCATAAGTTGCATCAGGCCCTCGGTGGAAAATCCATCGAACACAGTCCTGGTGCCTATTCCCGTGAGTCTGCATTACGATGAAGGTCTGGCATCGTTGACGTTGTTGTAGTGCCTTGCCGTGCCAACCCTGAGCCGTCGGTGATCCTCACGTTTGGTGGAAAGTCGTACAAGATCCCCATAGAGCTGCTCAGGCTTGGACCGATAGGATGGGGTTCGTCGGATTGTTTCAGCGCTATCGTTGCTCTGAGGGCGAGTGTCGTCTGTGAGATCTCTTCCATCTTTCCTGAGTCGTGTAAACGACTGTTGATTCCACTTTCCCGCATACGTCAGCATTCTGGATCATTGGGGCCCCCTTTTTGCAGAGCGTGTATACCGTGTTTGATTACGGGACTGGTCCTCAACCGACACCGCGAGTCGGGTTTGCGGAGCTCGCTTGATTGGTGTGAACGTGAGCGAGGTGAATGTACCTTTAATAAATTATTTCGGACGATTATCGTGATGAGCCCAAACAACATCTTGATCAATGTTTATTCCACTGGAAGTGACTGTTTTGTTCTGTTCTTTAAGTTTGTGGTCATGGTGGTCTTTTTTCTGACTGCTAGTAGTTCGATTTCCTAGAGTTAATATACATTATTTATGACATACAGAGAGAGAATTCACGTTCCTTGCGTCCTTGCGCACGGTATATTTCTCCATTAACGTTCGTTTTCTGAATCTATCTCCAGGGTGGAAGGTCGTGAGGCGAACTGGACGCTGCGATACGGAGTGGGATAAGACAGGTAATGTCAGCTGGTAGTAACCCCTGATGATTAATCGATGATTCATGATGAACAGATGACGGCGGCGAGGGAGCCTTCCACAGCGTCAATATGGAAGTGAAGTCGAGACTTGAAATGATGAATTGTCACGAACACGAATTTCTGCTTCAATTTTGCACCCGGCCCGGCCCCGTCGCCGTCGAGACCACGCCGAGATTGTCGCGCCGATAAGTACTCACGTTCTGAGATAGAAATTTGCAAGCAAGATGATGTTAGTCGACACAATGCCTCGGGATCTTCAGATCAGGCTGCATCCGCTTCGGGTGTCAGCCCATTGCGCTTCTTAAAAGAGAACGCCGGGTTTCGAGACTAACTTGAAGGTGATGTAACAATATTTCAGTATATCCGGACTGAATCTGGATAACAGACTCGGACTGATACGGTTGCACTCGACCTTTTGATTATTGATGCAATACAGTTCCCTCGTTGCCATTGCCAACCTGGGTCACTGCGACTCAGCAGTGTGAATAGTACATATGGTAGTTGCAACACCATATCTCTCCTTCAAGATTTCTCTTTTCTGAAATGTGTCCTGGCTGGTTCACCATGCAAGGCTACACGATTGCAACATTCGTCATTTCACTGCTGGCTATCACTTCGGCCAGTGCAGCAGCACCCCAGCCCAAGAGGAAGATCAAGGGCGTAGCCATACCGCTCGCTAAACGAAGTTCTTCGAGCTTTCTGCACCCCGACAACACTGTCAATTTCGCCGCAGTTGAGGCTCATGCCGCGTCCGTCAGCGCGTACGTGGTCGATGAAAAGATCACCATTTGCTTATATGATCTGTTTTTAGCAAGATCGTCCGTGGCTTGGAGAATTATGAAAAGAACACGGGAACAATACATAATTCTGCTCTGGAACGGAAAGGGCACCGAAAGCGTGATGGTCAACTCGCTTTGACAAAGTATCATGATATTTTCTGGCACGCTACTCTGTCGATTGGTTCTCCCCCAAAGGAGTTTGTCGGTATGCTCTCTTGGCACTCGTGATACATGTTTACTCTAATCACCATCATAGTGGAACTTGATACCGGTTGTTCGTACGTATTGGCTTACCCGCCCACTCATTCCCTTGTTCAATTCAGTACGACCCAGCGATTTCGTCGTACTATCAGTCAACGGAGGTGCGACCAGGCAAAAGGACACCGCTTGGGACCCCTCCTCATCCAGCACTGCCATTGACCTGAACCGCCAATTCAAGCTCCAGTTTATAGACGGAGATGTCGTCTCGGGAAAACAATACACGGACAATGTGACTTTGGCTGGTATAACCGTACGTCCTTTCACCATCGTCACCTTGCGGAACCTAATGACTCGACACTCTCTGAAACATACATACCGATCAGGCAGACAAGCAGACCATCGGTGCCGCATCGACATTCAAGTTCATGGGAACATATGACCCCCCTGTGGATGGTATCTTAGGATTGGCGTTCCCATCGCTCTCGACGTTCCCTGCCGACCCGCTCTTTCAAACGCTCGTCAGCGAGAACAAGGTATCAGACGCTGTGTTTTCTTTCCAACTCAGCTCTTCCGGAGGTGAGTTGTTCATCGGTGGAACGAATGAAGCGCTCTACCAGAAAGAGACTCTCGCTTATGCCGACGTGACGAAACGGGTGAGCTGAAATGCTTGACGGACGTGGACGTGTGCTGATGTTGACATCAATTTCAGGCCTTCTGGCAGATCAAGATGGACGAAATTCAAGGCAATGGCAAGACGATCGCGAGTGCGGTCGACGTCATCATTGACACCGGCTCCAGCCTCATCTATGGCGAAAGGCTACAAGTGTGGAAGTTGCACCAAGCCCTCGGTGGTGAGGCCATCAACTCTAATCATTATTCCAGTGAGTCTCCGTTCCAATCGAGGTCTGGCACGTTTGACGTCGTTGTACAATGTAGTCCCGTGCAAAACCGACCCCGGGCCGTCGGTGACCCTCATATTTGGCGGCAGGCCGTTCAAGATTCCCATCGAAAAGCTTAGGCTGGGACCGGTAGAATGGGGTTCAGAGGATTGTTTCAGTATGATCGCTGTTAATCCTTCCGCTTGTGAGATTTCTTCCACCATTTTCTGAGTCGTGCAAACGATTGCTGATTCACCATTCCCGTATACGTTAGCGTCATGGAACATTGGGACCCCTTTTTTGCAGAGAGTGTACACCGTGTTCGATTACGGGACTGGTCCTCAACCGACCCCGCGGGTCGGGTTTGCGGAGCTTGCTTGATCGGTGTGGATGTAGTGCACCTGTGTTTCCGACGGTTACCGTGATGGTGGTCGTTATTGTAACTGTTGCTCGATTGCGTACCCCTCAGCGAGGGGACCCCACTTTCCTTGGGTCCTTGCGTATGTACACTCCACTTTCTCATGATGAGAACCAGGATTGGGATCTGGGACGAACGGAAAGGAAGGAGAGCAAGTTAGATCTTGCAAGATTATCGGTTCTGAATGCTACATCAACGACAATACCCTCCCAAGTTTGGGTGACTATGTCACAATAAAAACGAACATTAACAGAGAATTATACTGATGATCAATAGGACTTTGGTGAATACGAGGCTAGGCGCTGCCATATGTCCCGTTTCTTCAGTCGACGCCGCCAAAGACCTGAATCACCGCCAAAAGCTTTCAACCACACTTCCCGTTGGTGTCCGAGGTGGGCGTGACTGCGAAGGACCTCAGATTATCAAGTTAGATCACATTCTGTGATTGAGGTATGCGAGCGTGGAAACGACGATGGATACGTTGACCGACTATGAGGCAAGTGGATGGTAGACAAGCCTGACGAGTTAATCGACACGGTACAGTATCAGATCTAGCAACCATTGAATGACGCACACATTTGTGAACGGCTGTCCCGCACCAGGCATCTCAGATGGAGTTTGAACTGTTTCCCAGCGAATTGTTGACCTTTTTTGGACATCGCTTCATGCGCTGGGGAGAGTGGAAGGCACTGGGCTGAGAGGAGGTACTTGGGCTGCTCTCCAGCGCGGGACGGGAGCCTGAGTGTCCGGGTGATGGCGTGAGCTGCTCGTAGGAGTGACCGACAATGCAGAAAGCGGAGTGGCATACCCGGCAAGTAGGAGGAGGGAGGAGGGAGAGAGAGAGCACGAGGTTGGGCACTGAGCGCACGGCAGCCGGCGAGGGAGAACGGACGAATGACCATGACCGGGGGAACGTAGACTAGTGATAGAACATGGCCTCCACCTGGGAAGCGGACGAGACGAGCGTCGACCGACGTGGTGGTCCTGGTGGAGGCAAGAGACTCTCGCTTGTACCACTTGTCCAAACTTAGAGCTACCGTGAACCAGATACTCACGGATGGGTCAGAACTTACGTCGGACCCATCAGGATGTTCAAAGTGAGCCTAGTACATGATTCACCTGATTGAGGAACGGCGTTCAGTTGAAATGGAAACATCTGAATCTCGAGCTCACCGTGACCGGTGAAAACGCACCCAAACCCAAGCCGAATCTAATCCCGAGTCCCCCTACTTGTGACAAGGTAAATGTGGACGTTGAGGTGGGCGACACAGCCACTACTCCTTCCCTTGACCACCGTGACCATGGGTAAACTGAACATTGCACACCACAAATCATACCATCCCTACAGACGGGACAACATTGATCGCGTACGGAGAGATGAAGAAGAAGCAACGCGCAAAGAGGCCGAGCAAGAGGGCAGGATCGCACTCGCGGACGCCGAGGCTCGGTTGTCGTTGTTGCGCGAACGTGCAGGGATCGGTGGCAAGGGAAAGGCGAAAGCAGACGAGGTGGAGGGCTCGACTGAGGGTGGAACGAGGAAGCACATCAACTTTTTCGAGGATCTGGAGCAGGTGAGCATGTTTTGTTGGTCAAGTACTTCGCTAGCTAATTACTTTCGTAGCAAGCGATGGTGACCGCCATCCGGGTGAACAAGAAGACAGCGCCCGCAGAAGCTGAGAAAGGCGTCGCGCTTGCACCGAGTGCTCAGGATCTCCGTCCTTGGTACTCGGACAAGGCGCGAGATCGTGGTCAACTGAGGGACGACGACCCAGATGAGCGACGGTGCATAGACATTCTTGCTCGCTGCTTGTGTTTCTGACTGTTCTGACAGAAAAAGAGATATCCGGTCTAAATCTATGAACGACCCGCTCACATCCATCACGCAGCAGCTAGCACCTCGCCCCCCGCCCTCCTCGAACAACGCCCGTTCGTCTCGCCGTTCTGGTCCACCACCTCCACCACCTCCACCACTCGACCCGACGGCTGCACGACTAACTCGAGAGTCATCGGAACGCGAACGTGCGCTAATGCTTATCAGACGTAAGAGGCGGGAGCTGGCTGGCAGCGAGACCCCGAGCACTGTGCACGGCGGTGTAGTCGAGGGTTACGGTGACGTCTACAACAAGAGAGCGGTAGAAGAAGCGCACGCACACCGTCGGCGACGAGGATGGTAGAATCGTATTTTTGTATTTTTATATTTTTTGCATGTGAACGGTCGGCGAGTCGGACTTTCCGAGGACTCTTTCTCATCGATGCCCATCGCACCGCCCGTCCTCGAACAGTCCGTGCACGTCGTGCCCGCTTTTACTCTCGAGAGCGGCCGCGTGCTCAAGGACGTCCCCGTCGCGTACAAGACCTGGGGTCGTCTCAACGATGCCCGGGACAATGTCATGATCATCTGCCACGCCTTCACAGGCAGCGCCGACGTCGAAGACTGGTCTGTGTTTCCCTTTTCTTCTTTTGTGACCATCGTCTAGTGATCGCCACACACACTATCCACAGGTGGGGTCCGCTCATGGGCCGCGGAAAGGCGTTCGATCCGACCCGTTTCTTTATCTTTTGCGCCAACGTACTCGGATCGCCGTACGGCACTGCATCGCCCGTCACTCTCAACCCAGACACAGAACGTCAGTATGGCCCAGAGTTCCCACAGACCTCCATCCGCGACGACGTTCGGTGCGTCGTCTGCGTCTCACATCTCCATTGACTGACCCCAAATCAGACTCCACAAACTCGTACTCGACCACATCGGCGTATCCAGCGTTGCCGTAGCCATCGGCGGTTCTATGGGCGGCATGGCCGTTCTTGAATGGCCATTGTGCTCTCCCCCGGGATACGTCCGCCATATCGTCCCCATCGCCACCTCCGCCCGCCACTCGGCCTGGTGCATCAGCTGGGGTGAGACACAACGCCAGTGCATCTACAGCGACCCCGCGTACGAGGATGGGTTCTACGCTGAACAGCCATCGTCCGGCTTAGCTGCCGCACGGATGGCGGCGTTGTTGACTTATCGATCGCGAGACTCGTTTGAGAAGCGGTTTGGGAGGCAGTCGCAGGTGCAGGTAGACGTACCTGCGCCCAATGGTCATCATGGTCATGTCGACGGCCTCGGACTTTCGGATGCGAATCAGGCTCTCCTTGCGCACAACGAGGGCCAGCGGCGCCCGTCTCGCCAACACTCGCAAACCCACTCTCGCACGCACAGTGCTCCAGATTCACCCACGTCCGCGAGCTCGCCCACATCTACATCCGCACCCCCGCCTGCACCCCCAGTCTTCTCAGCTCAGTCATATCTACGCTACCAAGGTGCCAAGTTCGTCGCGCGGTTCGATGCCAACTGCTACATCCACATCACGCGCAAGATGGACACGCACGATCTCGTGCGGGAACGTGCTCATCTCCTTGCCTCCACTACCACTTCCGCCTGTACACCGGCCTCTGCTAATGCATACGACGACGACGACGACACCGCGACGATCCTCTCCACCCTTCCCGCCCGTGCGCTCGTGATCAGCATCGAGACCGATGGTTTGTTCACCCCAAGCGAGCAGCATCACCTGGCTGCCCACATAAACGATGCGTCATTGGTCGTTGTGCCTTCGCCGGACGGGCACGACGGGTTCTTGCTCGAGTTTGAGCAGATCAATCGCCATGTGTTGGCGTTTTTGAGGAGGGAGTTGCCGGGGTATTATAAGGGTGAGGGTGAGGAGGGGGTGGGGGATTTCAAGGTGAAGAAGACGAGTATGTTTGGGGAGGCCGAAGCGGACGTGACGAGGTGGTAGAGTTGGGGTTTCGGTTCTGCATCCCCTTTTCTCTTTTCGGCACCTGCTCGACAGCTACGCAGCGTCGACTTGTTCGTTTTTTCCCGTATCGCGTCGAGATCTATCTTATTGCGACCATCCTTAGAATATGTATACGGCATAAAGTATCATTTTGTTTATACATGCTGATGAGTAGGGTAGGTACCATCCAAGTGGTACTCGGCATTACACACATATATTCGAGGCTCGAGTTGTGGGATGACAACGAAATTGTATAACAGGCTTCTCATGTCACAGGATGGTGAAGGCGACTTTGAGAAAATTCCTTACTGTCTTCCTGTCTGCCTGCGGGAGACTAATTCAAATTGGACACGTGCAAATGGTCGACAGATTTGGTGCAACATTGATGCTCCAATATAGCTTGACTTGAGCCGGGATCGACTGAGCGCGCGACACCGACTGATGCGGCCACACTCGATCAGTCTTGCCCGTGATGAAATATTGCTCCCGGCGTGTGTTGAGATATCATTTGCTGAGTCGTGCAAACGATTAAGTTCCGATATCTCAATCCCAGAAGTGATTCGCTTTGGTCGTATCTAAGGTGCTTCGCAGTCTTACCCGCACCTCGGACACCAACGGGAAGCGTGGTTGAAAGCTTCGGTGGTCGTTGGTGGCGTCGACTGAGGAAATAAGTCAGACATGCGTGGCAGCGCCCAGTCTCGTACTCACTAAAGTCTTTCCATCTCCCTAACCCTATCGGTCGTCACAGGAAAGTTGGTTAGTTGATAGTCACTGGGATTAGTCACTGGATCATAATGGGCATGCTAAGTATGAAGGAACACCCGAAGACCTCTGAGCTTCTCTAGGCATCTCCCGACTGGAATCTCGTTTCCGCCGGGAGGACGTTCAAGTTGACGATTGGAAAGACCGGACAGTTCCGACTCGAGTCGACCTCACAATCGCTGGTGCACGCATCCAGTGATACCGACAGAAATAACGATCGTTCTACCTGGCAGTGGGTTGTCATTTGGTGGTACACAAAGAAACCTTCCTTCTCTCTTCAAATCACTTTTCTCCTCTTCCTCAGTCTTCGTCTACCACCCACGCGCCTCGTAGTCATACAGCGTATCCCTCGCCGTCTCTGCGATCGTCCGGTATTTCATACCGAGAATGCGGTCCGCCTTGGTCGCGTCGCAAAAGGTCAGGTGCTTCGCAGTCTTTCCAGCACCCCGCACGCCGACCGGAAGCGTGGTCTTGAGCTTTGGTGGAGGGTTCAGATCATTGGCGGCGTCGACTAAATAAAGATCAAGAAGAAGCGGGTCAAATTCAATAAGGACCCTCGGACGGCCTCACAACTCACTGAAGTCCTGCCATGTCCAGACTCCTATAGGTGTGTTGTCGTCCGTCTCAGGAATGCTAAAAAAAGAGCAAGCGTAGACTCACCAGAACAGACGATGATACGCTCCCCACCGGCCGCTTCTTTCTCAAGTGCGAGCGCGTGCGCTTCTGCAGCGTCACGCACGTCGATCCAACAGCCGCCCGTGTTGGCCAAAAAGTCGTTGCCTAATGTGTTAGCGTTGACGTCGGTGGCGATGTGGTTGTAAAACATCGTTGTAGAAACGCTGAGAGTGGCAGGCGAGGTCACTTCGTGGATGGTTGGCTATCCGATGTGAAGCCTTCTAGTTAGCGACCTGTGGTTTACGGTGGATGGATTTTTGGAATACTTACCCCAAAAACCTGACCAATGATGGTCAGTGTGTGGTCAGTCTGGTAAAGGAGAAAAGGGTGATATCTAATGCGTAGACTCACGAATGGTGGGTTGATTGCTACCAAGTCCCAGCCAATGCGATCCTTGTTTTCTGGATTATTCACTATCGCCCAAGCAGCTGCGTCCATGTCCCATCAGCAGCGTGATTCGCTGGGCCGGGAATGAACGAGATAAGGCCCACCTCTCTCTGCCAGCGTTTTTGACGCTCGATATTTCTGGTCAGGGGGTGTCTCATTTCTCCTCCCTTCGTCTTCATACTTCTTGAGAATCTCCAGACACTGGTCGTTCCAATCCGCCTCCGTGAACGTAATGGGATACAGTTCATCCCGCTGGATGGCCGCTACAGAGGAGGTGATTACGACACGTTTGATCTTGGTCGATCTGTTTCGTGAAAAAGTGGCATTGCAAGGTTCGTCAGTTGGTCTAGCTGTCGCGTTGGACAGATTTACTTACTCGTCCTTAAGAATACTCTTTAGCATCCCCACAGTACCATTGACGGCCGGTACGATCAATTCTGTCATAGAAGTCAATCACGGGGATCATTCGAGGTTACTCAGAACTTCTTACCATCGGGATCGACTGCTTGCAGATGGAATGGTGACGCGACGTGTTCTACGGCATCCACGCCCTTGACCGCTTCGTCGAATGCACCGTCCTAAATGATGGACGAGTCAGAAAAGGATGAGCGTACGATTGGCAATCAATGGCCTCTCCGGATCTGACGATGATCGATCGATCGATGAATCGGTGATCCCAGGTATTCATTCACATCAAAGAATCATAGACGTCACGATGGCATGATACCAGGCTTCTCGACTTACTTTGGCCACATCCTCTACGACGACCAACTCAAATCGGTTCCCGTACGATGCGAACAGCTTCTTGAGATAATCTCCCTTGGCGACAGACCTCGCCGTGCCGCGAACAGCGTACCCTTTCTCGAGCAGGTTCTGTGCGACCCAGGCGGCGACGTAACCCGTCACACCGGACACGAGTACTTTCGCAGGTGATAGGACGGCGGGCATTTCTAGGGTACAGATGGTCAGGTGCATGATACTAATATGTACACATCTGAGGACCTTCTTCACTGACTGAGTAAGTTATGTAAAAGAAACGTCAGCCAGAGAGCCAGTTTTCGCAGGGTCATGTCAGCGATAACGCAGATATGATGTACATACCAGGCTGGATGTCGTACTGATAGATCTTCTTATCAACTTGTTTAAATCACCCGCGCATGACTGATATCACGACGGGGTTTTATTCACCTGGAGAGATCTATGTCTCCACTGGCAGGCAACAGCATGTCTTAAAACGGATACTTGAGAAGAACTTGTAACAATTAGTAATTACTGTAAGTATCTTAGAATTATAATTCTGTAGACACAACGTTATCGTCGTTCAACTAGCAAGCGTTGCAAATCCAACTCGTGGTGGCTCAGCGCCGAAATCGAACACGGTATAAAACAACTGGAGGAAGATGGTCCCGATCGTCCAAGAATCTGATCCGAGTCGGGTCAGCATGAGGATCTGCAAGCGAAGAGGGAAAAAAAGCTGAATAGGAATCTTACTATGAACAGCATCCGAGTCGTGAGCCATAATCCCGCTGAAACAATCGAGTGAGCCAGACTCGACCACACCCAAGTTGAGCACGTTGGTAGGGATCAAAAACAGCTTTCCGCCGATGGTAAAAGTCACGGAGGGAAAAGAACTGCATGGGACTACAGGCAGTCAATCAAAAGTTTACTTCAAGTACCGAATTCGATCGGGACTCACATGTGTAGTAACCTTTCTCGAAGGCCTTACCACTATGTGCCTGATGCAGGGCGAAAACTCGCGACGGATCACCAAAAATGAGGTTGGCACCAGTGTCGATGATGGCGGGTACATCCGTCAGAACTATCTTGTCATTAACTTTAATGTTATCTAACTTCAGTTGCCAAAACCCCTGAAAGGGTAATCTAAGTATGCATCTATTACCACCTAGCAGTTACGCTCACCGAACCAGTTATAGGAGTAAAGGCGAGGCTGCTAACAATGTAAAGCGCCTTGTTCGTTCCACCGATGTACAGCTCGCCTTCAGAAGTCGCGAGCCTCAGTGAAAACATCGATTGAGGCAGCTTGTCTGCGTTGAAGAGTGTGTGAAACAGGGGGCTCTGATCATGATACTCTGAGAGAGACGGGAGAGCCAATCCCAATATACCATCTGGAGAAAACACAGATACGGCCATCTCAGAAGAGTATGTTGTTGCAGCACCGATGGTCTGAACATCTGCCTATTCGTCGTTCAGAAACGATCACATTCGCAAAGAGTAAAAACATACCGTGAAGCCAGCAATGGTCACATTGTCCCTGTATTGTTCACCTGTGGCAATCGCACCAGTCACAAAATCTATCTTAAATTCTTCGTATAGGGCCTCGGAGGTTGTAGACGAAGCGGGATCCCAGAGGCTGTGGTGGCTTCTGCAGTTCTGATCACCGGTTGACGCCGGAACCAAGATATCGCTGGATCGAATAAGACAAGAGAGTGGATGGCATGATCGAAAACACTCACCTAGAACCAGTGTCGAGCTGGACTAAAGTGGTGACTAGATTGAATGGCCCGGGGTGTCGCGAATGCACGGAAAAACTTACCAGTGAAGGTTTTGGCGGGGGTGCCAATCAAAAGGGACCCATACCACATCTCACCATCGTGCCAGTTTGTCAAATGAATGCCGGCTGTACTACTAGGCTGTGGGGATTGGGTTGAAACGGCAGAAGGATGCTGCGTTCCTGTGTTCCTTTCAAACTGTCTCATGCCACGAATGATCTTGCTAAAAAAGTGTGAGCAAAGCGATGTTTGAGAACATCAAAGGATGATATACATACGCGCTATGTGATACAGCATGAGATTTGAGCGCGCCGGTAATAATGCTCTCATTGGAATTCGGAAAGGAAGAGTGTTTCATGAGCGGTATGGCCATGCCATTAATCCTCCCCCTAGGATCAGATGATGGGGCGGCCAAAACACTCATTGTGACCGCAATGGTTACGATCACCTTGGAGAGCATCGACACAATAGATGTGGAAGTGAAGTGATATCATCCTTTGCTTAAATACTTCACGCCACCGGAACAAGGATCAAAACCGATGATGTTTCGATCGATAGGTGAAGCGTCTTGAAGAACATTCGAATTGGAGTGGCAAATGTATCACCCACAAAAAAAAAGATCAAACTGATGGTAGTTGAACGTTGAGGTTTCAATCGGATCATCAGAAGAGGTACGGATCAATGACTTTACATGCTGGGCCTTCGACCGGCGAGGACGATAAGGATTTTCCAGCAGAATCCGGCTGTACTACGGCGTCGTCCGCGGAGTCCAATAATTTGGGGACCCCACTGCTGGCAGGTCCAGTGGCGGGGCTCACGCTCATGTTCGAACTAGGTCGCGATGGCACTGCTCTGAGGGGAAATGAGTGGATGTCAAGGTGCCGAGCGCTCGCCGAGCACCCCCTCGATCGAAAGACCAATTTTCTGTGTCGCTTCATCAAATCGGCGCCATCCTGTACATACACTGGGCGAGTGCACCTCTGCGTGGACTTGATGCACTGAATTGATATTGTCTTGTCGCTGCTTAGAGTAGTACCATATGGAAACGATCAGGCAACGAGTAACTGACATAGAATTGAGAAGGCAATCGAGGACGGTTCAGCTTATGGCAAGCAATGGGCTGGGGTGCCTCCTTCCCTTGACGAATAACCATATACCGCTTGGAGGGACGAACGCATCCACGACGCACATTCCCATAAGTTTTCAGCAAGCATCCAAGCGCGGACAAAATGTCATGTATACAAGAATCGAAGATCTTCCTCCTCCCTTTCTCCTCCTCCCTGATATTCTTCTTCAGATCCTCGTCTACCACCCACGCGCCTCATAGTCGTACAGCGTATCCCTGGTCGTCTCTGCGATAGTCCGATATCTCAAGCCGAGAATCCGATCCGCCTTGGTCGCATCGAACAAAGTCAGGTGTTGCGCAGTCTTCCCAGCACCTCGGACACCAACAGGAAGCGTGGTCTGGAGCTTTGGCGGCGGGCTCAAATCGTTGGCAGAATCGACTGTATTGGAGTGAGGAGGTAAAAGTCAGAGTTCGACACGAGTACTCACTAAATTCCTGCCATTTCCAGAGGCCTGCGCACAGATATTGGTCAACCGTAATACATTGATTAATCATCACCTTGCGCTCAAAAAGGAACAAAGCGAAATAATGCTTAGACTCACCGGCATGGACGATGATCCGCTCCCCACCAGCCGCTGGCTTCTCTAAAGCAAGGGCATGCGCTTCCGCGAGGTCGCGCACATCGATCCAACACGTGCCCTTATTGGCTAGGAACTTGTTTCCCGCCGCGTTGGCCTTGGCACCGTCGGCGACATGGTTGTAGAACTGGACTGCGGAGGTGTTGAGAGAAGTGGGTGAGGTGACTTCGTGGATCGCTGGCTGTCGCGAGGGAAGAGTCAGGGTTAGCCTCAGAACGGTGCACGAATTTTGAAGGCTTGCCCCAAATACCTGAGAGTTGGACCGTCAGTCTGGTCAAACGCGAGAGAGGGCATATCCAATCCTTAAACTCACGTATGGAGGGATGAGTGTCACCAGATCCCAGCCGATGTGTGTCTTGTTTTTGTTCATGAATTCCCAAGCAGCTGTGTGAACGAATTGGCCGTCAGAAGCTCGAATTGTTCCGGGACCCAGCGGAAACGTTGCTTACCTCTCTCTGCGAGCGTCTTCGACGCCCGGTATCTCATGTTATTGGGAACCTCATTTCTCCTCCCTTCGTCTTCGTATTTCTTGAGAACCTCCAGACACTCACCGTTCCAGTCCGCTTCCGAGAACGTGGTCGGATTTGGGCCTTCGTGAAGAATAGCCGCTGCGGATGAAGTAATTACTACCCGTTTAACCTGGGTCGATCTATTTTGCCGAAATCGAATGGATCACTGGTTGGTCTACCTGAAAATTTGGACTGACGAACTCGTCCTTGAGAATACTCGTTAGCATTCCTACCGTACCGTTAACGGCTGGCCTAATCAGTTCTATAGTAAGGGTGAAAATCAATCTGGCGATTCGAGGTCACTAGGAACTTCTGGAAAGCTCACCATCGATGTCCACTGCTTCTAGAGGTACAGGAGACGCGATGTGTTCGACTGCGTCCACACCCTTGACTGCCTCGTCAAATGCGCCGTCCTGATCGACACATCGCGAAACGATGAGTACGGTACACGACAGCACACAGTCATAGCATTTCACCGCACTCTGTATTGACTTACGTTTGCAATATCCGGGACAGCGACGACCTCTAACCTGTCTCCGTACAACGCGAACAGTTTCTTGAGATGATTGCCCTTCGAGACAGACCTCGCCGTACCGCGAACGGTGTATCCTCTCTCGAGCAAGTTCTGTACGACCCATACAGCGATGTAACCCGTGGCACCGGACACGAGCACTTTCGCAGGCGGTTGAATTGCAGGCATGTCCAGGTTACTGAGCAAAGTGGTTTGTATTTGATGCCTCCAGCTAGAGAATCGAACGAGAATCAGGATCAGCAGTACGTGCGGGGTCTGCGATAACGCAACTGAAGTCACACGCAGTACTAAACGCAGCTGTCTCCCGTGGCGTGGAGTTCCAGCGCAAGTATTAATATCTTACCTTGCCGACTGTTCCGCTGTATCCAAGCCATACATAGATCATCAGATGGAGATTCGGACATAAAACTGAGGCGACGATCTATGTCGGGCGACGATAACTTGAAGGCACAAGCTAGGATCAAATAACTCAAGTTGCTCTGAGGGCGTTCGAGCCGAAATTGGTCGACCGATTTTCGAACTCAAGCCGCCTATTTTCGAGGTCCGTACAACTTGTGTCTCCGCTCTCAACCATGAGGTGTCTCGCCGAAGGGTAAGTAAATGCTTTTGTTTGTTGGAGACATTCACTTTCAGAGACCTGGGGTTATCATTCCTGGACCGGCTTACTTATATTGACCATGATCGAGGACCTCGTACGCTGTCGGATTTGCACTCTGCGCAGCACTGAGCTTTCTCGGCATCATTTCCGGTCCCCGGAGGTCGTTGACGATCGGAAAGACAGGACATACTGGGGTTCCGACTTATCACAATCGCTGGTGTACGCATCCAGTGATGGGCCGACATAAATGATGATTGTTCTGCCTGTGTTGTAATTTGGTGGTACACAAAAAATCTTCCTTGTATCTTCAAATCTCTTCCTCAGTCCTCGCAATTTATCGTCTACCACCCACGCGCCTCGTAGTCATACAGCGTATCCCTCGCTGTCTCTGCAATTGTCCGGTATTTCATACCGAGTATGCGGTCCGCCTTGGTCGCGTCGTAGAAGGTCTGGTGCTTCGCAGTCTTTCCAGCACCCCGCACCCCGACCGGAAGCGTGGTCTTGAGCTTTGGTGGAGGGTTCAGATCATTGGCGGCGTCGACTGAATAAAGATCAAGAAGAAGCGGGTCAAATTCAACAAAGACCCTCTGACGGCCTCGCAACTCACCGAAGTCCTGCACCTTCCACACTCCTATATGTATGTGTGTTATCATGTGAAATGGTCTCAGGAGTGCTAAAAACGAGCAAGCGTAGACTCACCAGCACAGATAATGAAACGCTCCCCACCGGCTGCTTGCTTTTCAAGTGCGAGGACGTGTGCTTCCGCAGCGTCACGCACGTCGATCCAACAGCCGCCCGTGTTGGCCAAAAATTCGTTGCCTAATGTGTTAGCGTTGACGTCGTTGGCGACGTAGTCGTAGAATATTGCTGCAGAAAGGTTGAGAGTGGCAGGCGAAGTCACTTCCTGAATGGTAGGCTATCCGATGTGAAGTCGTCTGATCAGCGACCTCTGATTCACGGTGGATGGATTCTAGAGTACTTGCCCCAAAGACCTGACCAGTGATGGTCAGTGTCAGTCTGATGAAGGGGAAAGGGTGGTATCTAACGCGTAGACTCACATATGGTGGGATGAGCGACACCAAGTCCCAGCTGATGCGAGCCTTGTTCTCTGGATTATTTACTATCGCCCAAGCAGCTGCGTCAATTTCCCATCAGCAGTGCGATTCGTTGAGCCGAGAATAAGCGAAATATGGCTTACCTCTCTCTGCGAGTGTCTTTGACGCGCTATATTTGTCAGCGTTGGGTGCCTCGTTTCTCCTCCCTTCATCCTCGTATTTCTTGAGAACCTCCAGACACTGGTCATTCCAGTCCGTCTCCGTGAACGTAACGGGATGCGGTTCATTTCTCTGGACGGCCGCTACAGAGGAGGTGATTACGACGCGTTGGATCTTGGTCAATCTGTTTCGTAGAGAAGTGGCATTGCAAGGGTTCGTCAGTTGGTCTAGCTATCGCGTTGGACAAATTTACTTACTCGTCCTTGAGAATACTCTTTAACACCCCCACAGTACCATTCACGGCCGGTGTGATCAATTCTGTCATAGAAGTCGATCACGGGGGATGATTCAAGGACTTCTCTGAAGCTCACCATCGGGATCGACTGCTTGCAGATGGAATGGGGACGCAACGTGTGCTACGGCGTCCACGCCCTTGACCGCTTCGTCGAATGCACCGTCCTACACGATGAATGAGTCACAAAAGGACGAGCACACAGCACCGGCGTATCCGGTTCCGGCAATGGTCGATTGATCGATGAATCGACGAGGATGGTATTGGACGCAACAGGCATCACGAATGTCACGATGTCATAACGCCGTGCTGCTCGACTTACCTTGGCCATATCCTCCACGACGACCAACTCGAACCGGTCCCCGTACGATGCGAACAGCTTCTTGAGATAATTTTCCTTGGCGACAGACCTCGCCGTGCCGCGAACGGTGTACCCTTTCTGGAGCAGGTTTTTCACGACCCATGCGGCCATGTAACCCGTCACACCGGATACGAGCACTTTCGCAGGTGGTTGAACGGCAGGCATTTCCAGGGTATCGGCGGTCAGGTTAGTATGATTCAGATACTTATATGTGCATATCTAAAAGCCTTCTTACTGACTCAGCGTAAACTAGAGAGCTGGTTTTGCAGGGTCATGTTTCTAGGGTATCGTCTTTCGGGTGCATGATAAGCTTATACGTACATACATACCTGACTCGGAGCGCTTCTTCACTGACTCAGTCAGTTATGTAAAAGAAACGTCAACCAGAGAGCCACTTTTCGCAGGGTCTTGTTTCTAGGGTATTGACGGTCAGGTGTACGATCCTTGTACGTACATAATACAACGAGTGACTCACACCTGAGCTTCTTCAATGAATCACTGACTCAGTCAGTTATGTAAAAGAAGCTAGAGACACTTTTCGCAGGGTCATGTTGCTAGGGTACTTTTCCTACAACGATGTATAGTACTTCCTGCTCGAGGGAGGGAAAGGGAAAGGGAGGTGATTCTAGATACGTCACGGTGTTTAATTTGCAGACGAGGCCAAGGATTTTGGGTTTTCCCGTCTCGGACCAGAAACCATCACGACGCGGTTTGACTCACTAGATAATAGCGTGTCCTAAAATGGACACTTGACTAAATAATTAATTCGAGTTATGATTCTGTCAACACATAACATGCATCAGCGTTCAACGTTCAACGTTCAACTAGCAAGCGTTGCGAATCCAATTCGTGGTGGCATGCTGCCAAAATCGAACACAGTATAGAACATCTGGAGGAAGATGGTCCCGAGCGTCCAGGAACCTGGTCGGGTCCACCAGTCAGCATGGGGATCTGAAAACAGAAGAGGAAATATTGAACAGGAGAATCTCACCATTATCCATCTCAGCAGCCAGAATCCCACTGAAACAATCGCTTGAGCCAGGCTCAACCCGACCCAGCTCGAGGACATTGGCAGGGATCAAAAACGGCTTTCCACCGATGGTAAAAGTCATGGAGGGAAAAGAACTGCATGGGACTATGTACAGGCAGTCAATCAACATTTTAAAGTACCAAATTCGATCGAAACTCACAGGTGTAGTAACCATCCTCGAAAGCCTTACCTCCATATGCCTTGTAGAGGGCCGAGACTCGCGACGGATCACCAAAAAAATAGTGGGCACCAGTGTCAACGACGGCATTTATATCTTTCAGAACTATCTTTCCATTGATTTTAATGTTATCAATCTTCAGCTCCCATAAATTCTGAAAGGGCAATCTAAGTATGTATTCATTAACACCTGGCGTTTACGCTCACCGAATCTGTTACAGGAGTAAATGTGAGGCTGCTGCCAATGTAAAGCGCATCGTTCGCTCCACCGACGTACAGCTCGCCTCCAGAAGCGGTGAGCATGAGTGAAAACACTGGTTGAGGTATCTTTCCTTCATTAAACAGCGTCTGAAGCAGGGGGCTACCAGGAAACGCTGAAAATGAAGGGAAAGCCAATCCCAGCATACCATCTGGAGTAAACTCAGATTCGTCCAAATTCGACGAGTATGTTGTTGCGGCACCGATGATCTGAATGTCTGCCTATTCGTCGGTCAGAAACG
Organism: Leccinum subgranulosum; assembly: GCA_038091575.1. NCBI lineage: Eukaryota > Fungi > Basidiomycota > Agaricomycetes > Boletales > Boletaceae > Leccinum > Leccinum subgranulosum. The sequence continues at coordinate 18,808 of JBBPOS010000123.1, forward strand.
ATCGCGTTCACAAAGTCAAAACATACGGTGAAACCAGCAATGGTTACATTGTCCGTGTATTGTTTACCGGTGGTAGTCCCAGCATCCTCAAATTCTATACTAAAATATTTATCGAGGGCCTTGGCGGTTGAGGACGAAGCGGGATCCCAGAGGTTGCGGTGGCTTCTGCAGTTCTCATCACCAGTTGAAGCTGGAACAAAAAGGTCGCTGGGTCGAATAAGACATGAGAATGGATGGTACTGACGAAAAACCCTTACCTAGAACCGGTGTCGAACTGGACTTTTAAAGGTGGCGATTAGAGTGAATCGATGTCACGAATGCACGGAAAAACTTACCAGTGAAGGATTTGGCAGGAGTGCCGATCGAAATGGTCCCATACCATATCTGATTCTCGCGGTTTGTCAAATCGACGCCAGCTCCCGGGCCACTACTCTGTTGGGACCCGTCCAGTTTCACAGCAGAAGGATATGGTGTTCCCACTGTATTCCTTTCAGAGCCACGAATGATGTTGCTAAAAATGTGTGAGAAAAAAAAAGACGACCGAGGACGGACGATATACGGGCGATGTGATGCAACGTGCGATTTGAGCAGATCAGTATCAACGACTTTCTTGGCTTTCAGTGACGATGTATGTTTGATGAGCGGTATGACCATGCCATTACTCGCCACCTTAGGATCAGGCGTTGGGGCGGCCAAGATAGCCACTGCGACCGCAATAGTTGTGATCAGCTTGAAAAGCATTGAGTAGCAAATGTGGAGGAGTAGAGATACCGACCAGTATATGCGCCTTAAGGACTTAAATCTGGGGACACATCACGTTTAGGATGCAACAAGATCACAAGGATCAAGCTGATGCAGTTTAGATTAAGTTCAGATCATCAAAATGGCTATATGTGTAGTGTTTGAGCAAACGTATCTGGGGAAGATGACGATGTGGATCACACCTATAGATTTTTCGTGGTGCGTGTCGCCAGTGCAAAGCTGAATATGGAATATTGTCAGTCTGTGATGCGCGAAGCAGTGTGCAAGGGAGAGGCCGCCTGGGCTATTTGGTCCCGTTCACTTCGCCCGTTGGCCGACCCGAGGATTAGTAGCCCCGGGCTCGCCACCATTGGGCTCCGAGCCTGCGAAAAGTCCCGCCGTCAGGGAGCTGCCGCTACTCATAGCCCTGCCCTTCGGAGTCACCTACTAACACTGAGAGGGAGTTGAACCTCCAAGCGGTTGGAGTCGTGTGATCGGGGGAAGACGGTAGGGATGCTTTAAGTTGCCAGTGAGGCTGTGTCACGGTGTCGGATAACTCGATCCTGACGAAACCTCAAGGCTTCGCACTGGTTGACAAAGGTGAGTTTATACGTTGATATCTTTGGAAACTGTTCGTCGAGTGGCTCTTTGATTATTCGTTCTGTGATTATTCGTATCATGATGAAGCCATCGTTGGTAGTAGTAGTACAAGGTGAATAGATATCCCACGGGTCCCTCGCACGCGCTGGCCCACAGACGCCCGTCTCGCCCTCACCATTGATCGCGATCATGCAGTACGCCCTCCCTTGCTCACCGTCGTTCTCGTCATCACCTCGCACATCCTCAGACTGCATAACCGCGTACGCACGCCCTCGCTTCCACCATTTCGCCCGTGCGCAATGCGCATGAACTGGAGTACGCCAGGCAAACACGTTGTCTGCCAGCGGTACCCGTGTTCGCGAGCGTAGTGAGGATTTGAAGGACAAGCATCATGCAATGTGAGATTAAGGGCGAGAGTAAACCAGAATTGAGGGTGACGCGCATAACGGGCTGCAGGGGTGACTTTTGCTGACCACGCAGGATTCTGAACTGCCGGTCGAGACACCAGGCCAAGAACCACTCGCACCTAGCGTGCACTGTCACCTTCGAGGCTCGGTTCGCCCTTAGTTGCGTATTGCACCCACTGCCACGGTACACCCTCATGCTGCTCGTAACGTTGATTTGTCCTCATATTTCCCCGACAGTCGCGAAGTGATTTTCGCTGTGGTGAGTACCCTGCGTCGCAGTCTGGCCTCCGAATTCAGACAAGTTGTTGATCAAACCTTCGCGCTGACTCAGAAAGCATCCCTTATCGCTCCTAGATCCCGCGAACTCTATAACTTTTCATATGGTCATCCTCCGTATTGGGTTGATTGGTCATCATTAAACGTCTCGTTGCGCCATTCGTCCGTCTTCTATGCATGGTCACATGGTGTCAATGTGGACGGTAGAAGTAGCCTACAAGTACGCGTTGCAACGCTGATCGAGAGCGATACAGAAGTCCTTGTAGCAGACACGCCGATGAAATCGATGTTCTCAAACGCTCGCGACAGTAGCAGATGATCAAGAGAAAGAGATCAAGCCTGAGGCGGATGATGCAGTGTTGGATGTGTGTATGTAAGTTGCTAATCTCATGAGCTCGTTGATGACCCTCACGATTATTCCGATAAGATTGGTTTTTTGACACTTGATACGGATTTGACACCCGTACGTTGTGTTTCGTGTGGATCTTTCTCTGTATAGTAAAAATTAACCCTGGTTGAGGTAGACTTCAAACCACTCACACACTGTCGGATGGAACCTCTGAATAAGGTTTCCGGAGGACGTTGACGATTGCAAAGACCGATAGGCCAGACCAGACATAGTGGGGTTCCGACTTGTCATCATAATCGCTGGTGCACGCATCCAGTAATGCGGACAGAATCAATGATTGTTCACCTGGGTTGTCCTTCGGTGGTACACAAAAATATTCCATGTGTCTTCAAATAACTTTCTCCTCTTCCTCGGTCCTCGCAATTTATCGTCTACCACCCACGCGCCTCGTAGTTATACAGCGTATCCCTCGCCGTCTCTGAGATCGTCTGGTATTTCATACCGAGAATGCGGTCTGCCTTGGTCGCGTCGTAAAAGGTCAGGTGCTTCGCAGTCTTTCCAGCACCTCGCACGCCGACGGGAAGCGTGGTCTTGAGCTTTGGTGGAGGGTTCAGATCATTAGCGACGTCGACTGAATGAAGATAAAGAGGAAGCGGGTCAAATCCAACGAACACCCGGCCTCGCAACTCACTGAATTCAAGTTCTGCACTTTGCAGACTCCTATATGTATGCGTGTTGTCGTGGGAAACGTGATTCTAGAGTACTTGCCCCAAAAACCTGACCGGTGATGGTCAGTGTAGTAAAGGAGAAAAGCGTGGTATCTATGCGTAGATTCACAAATGGTGGGATGAGCGACACCAAGTCCCAGCTGATGCGAACCTTGTTTTCTGGATTATTCACCACTGCCCAAGCAGCAGCGTCCATCTCCCATCAGTAGCACGATTCGTTGGGCCGAGAATCGGCGAAATACGGCTTACCTCTCTCTGAGAATGTCTTTGACGCACTATATCTGTGAGATTTGGGTGCCTCGTTTCTCCTCCCTTCATCCTCATACTTCTTGAGAACATCCAGACACTGGTCGTTCCATTCCGCCTCCGTGAACGTAACGGTATATGCTGCACTGGCATCCAGATGGACGGTCGCTACAGAGGTGATTACGACGCGTTTGATCTGGATCAATCTGTTTCGTAGAGAAGTGGCAAAGGTTCGTCAGTTGGTGCGTTGGACACATTTACTTACTCGTCCTTGAGAACACTCTTTAACATTCCCTATGATCAATCCTGCCATGGAAGTCGATCATGCTGTGGGGTGGTTCAACGTCACTCAAAACTTCTCTGAAGCTGACTGCTTGCAGATGGACAGGAGACGCGACAACACTGATCTATAACGTCCACGCCTTTCACCGCTTCGTCGAATGCACTGCCCTAGACGATGAATGAGTCACAAAAGGACGAGCACACAGCACCGGCGTATTCGGTTCCGGCAATGGTCGATCGATCGATGAACCGATGAGGATGGTATTGGACGCAACGGGCATCATGGATATCACGATATCATGCCGCCAGGCTGCTGTTCGACTTACCTTGGCCACTATGACGACCAGGTCCCCGTACGATACGAACAGCTTCTTGAGATGATTTCCTTTGGCGGCACGGCGAGGTATGATCGTGACTTGAGTATCATGATGGCAGCTTGACTCACCCGGAGAGATCCGTGTCGCCACTGGTAGCAGCGTGTCCCAAAACGCATACTCGAGTCTCGAGAAGACCTAGTACACCATGATCCTAGTAGTTTCGAGACCGTGACGAACCGTATCCGTTTTTACGGTGCCGGATCCGAAACGTGCCGCTCTAAGCGATTCTGACGTGGGAATTGATTACTTGATGTGCCGCTACGATTACATAACGCTGTGCACCGCTCGTTGGGAACCTACTACACGGCGTGCTAACGATCCCGATCACTCCTACTCATCGACTATATTAAGGAGCACATCAAACGTCTACACAATAAGGCGCACATTGCGCCACTTCTCAGTCTTCTCTCGAACCGTGCTAGCCGACGCCGTCGTTGCCAGTTCAAATATCGCAATGACATGTATCAGATGCGGGGCTCAACAAATGGATGAATTCCTGACCTACATGAAACGTGTTGTGAAGACGTGCTCGGACAAGGTTGGAAACTATATGCAGAGGATCAAAAACTGCAGTCCGAATCAACCGCGTTCCGCAAGAAGCTCGACCGGTCTTTGACACGTAGCTGTACGACAACAACCGACGAGACATGTCCGTGAACGGATGTCTGTTCGTCGGCTCTGTGGGACGGGTTCTGGTTCGCGGTTAACATTGATCTGCAGATGATCAGGGAGGTCTGGAACCTGCTGTGGTTGAACTTTCAGGTGCCACATATGATTACGAACAAGGACAAGGACATCAAGAGCAGGTGTATCCGCACACCGTATCGTTGATGGAAACGATGCGTATCCGAGTCTATCATTGGCGTGTTATTACGAAATTGGTTACATATTCCCAAGAGTCGGGGACTTGGCGCAAGAGCGAGGACGTCTGATCGGTCTTTCGAAAACCGAGACATACTGGAGGACGTCTGATAAATGGAAAGAACGGCAGGCTGAGACCGGCGATCAGTACGGCGGTCACGTGTACATGCAGAGCCACACAAAGTAATGAAACTCCGCCATGTGGTGCCGACGAGCGACGAGCGACGAGCGCCGCAACTTGAAGTCCTTGAGAGCTTGAAGGTGCGAGCTATGCAGCTCGTTGATCTCTGCACGGCAGTCATGAGCCACCCAGAGCTTGCAACAGTGTCAGTCCATCAAGTTATAAGGTTCATCACCTTATCTGCCCACCTCCGACGCAGCATTCAGCTTGTCCAGCCAGCCCGTCACCCATCAGCCGTCGCACCCAATTTTCTTCCACCATCAATAATTCTCTTTCTGAGCAAGACCACGTCCCTTGGTATCTCTGTCCTTGAACGCCTCTGGAGGTCGTATGGATGACCCCCTCAAACGACGAGCAAGATGCAATTACATCTGAGCTTTTTGAAGAACATGGATGGCCGCATGATCTCAGTATGTACATCATTTCCTCGTGTCGGGCATCTCTTGAATTCTCGTTATCATTTCTTCCAGCACAATTGACCATATTCCCTCCTAGCAATTCTTGCACGAACCCTGACTGTCACTCGAGTTGCGCAAGGCTGAGGCACGTCAGGTTGTTGTTCACACTGTTCGTGGTGGGTGTGTCCCTGCATGGGCTGTCCACCTCTACTGCCCAAGTATGTCCAAGTCCCTTCGGTGATCTTGTGTCTGATGTTTCACTAACTTCACATCAGACTGCCATCGGAACTACCATGCTAATTTCTATGTCGGAGATGGCCAGCGTGTGTATTACCCTGGAATTCCACAGTTTCTCCAAGCGAGTGAGCATCACTTCGTCGAGCGGCAGGTTGCCGAACTCTTGACACATCAGAAACTGTTTGGAGCGTGCGTTTTCATTGGATCGTATGTCTGACTACTGTTCCTAAAGTCTTTTACAGGTGTTCTGCTACGCATTGTGCCAAGATGTTTGCAGCAACGTTTGCAACAGAGGCCTCCGAGTCTGCCACCTTTGAGCGTGCCCATTGGCAGTTCGTGCCCTCCTTAACAACTGAGCATGTCTGGGACACGTTCGTTCTTCTCGCCCTTCTGCGTGACCATGCTGCACGTGGCCTTCTCCTCACCGTGCCCCACTCTGGCCTGCAGCGTGATCGCTTCATGGTTGTCATGGAGGAACGCAATGTGGCCATCATACGCTTCGGTCAACCAGAGATTAACCATTATTGTGATGGATGCATGCGTGTCTACGAGGAAGTCTCTCAGGATGTGAATGACGGTGATACCATGATCTCACAACTCCGTGAGTAGTTTTCTTTTCAGGTCTCGTTCATTACTAACCTGTTTTGTCACCTAGGAAAATGCCAAGTCGTTGTCAGCGATGGCATTACCCTCGGCCACCCATGCTGTGCAAAGTTCCGCTGTACCAACCCGCTGCGAAGCATTCGCGATCGTTTCTGTGCAACACACTATGAGCTGCAGTCTATTTGTGTCGTCAATGGATGCAGTGAACCCTGTACACCTGGTAACAAGACTTGTGCACATCCTGTTCACCGCAGGATGGAGGAAAAGACTGTTGCACATGGCAAGTCTGCATTTGCGCTGTCCAATCGCATTCTTCGTCAGCGAGTCTCGCGTCCCACACACCTCCCTTCCGACACTGTTCCTAGTGAAGCCCATGACCTCGAAGAAAACTATGAGTGGTTTACCATTGAAGGTGGAGAGCTACGCCATCACTTTGCCAAGAATGATGGTTGCGTTGGTGTCGGTGATGATGTTGGCAATACTGCCGATGCCAAACTCTGCCCTACCAAGGCTGAAGACGGGAATGTCAAACTGAAGGCACAATTTGGTCGTCGCCGCACGCACAATGAACAAACCCTCGTTCGCCCATGTGGCATCATTCTTGCCCGCGCTACCTTCTTTGGGGCCGAGGCCGTCTCTAATGTCTTGGTCAGTCGTTCTCCCCATGCAAAGATCGAATGTATCTCATTCTAGTTTTAGGACTTCACAAAAAAAGTTTTCAGCGTGCCTGGTGCACAAAAGCCCGAACATTTTATCTATGACACAGCATGTGATGCAAAACGGCAAGTCGAGGCACGCCAGGATGAATGGTGGCAAGACGTCGGTATGTGCGTCGACGTATGGCACCTGCTCAACAAACACAAGACAACGCATACATATTGTCAAGAGCATTGCAACCCAGCTGACTATCCGGAGCTCATGAATGACGACGGTGATGGATGGTGGTTCAACACGTCTGTGGCTGAACAGGTAAATGTTTGGTTGGGTAGTTATCATGCAATGTGCCGGGAGATGATAGCCGTCAAGTATAACTTCTTCCTAGATGAGATGATTCGTCTGCACAACATCTACACTCTTCGGTCATTACAGGCGAAGGGTCTCAATCCTCGCTATGTTCCAGTAGTAGACGGATGATAGATCATTCATGTACCGTGACCACGTCCCACCACACGAGATCGACACAGCGCTTCGATGCAACCTCGGCAGCCAAGCGGGCCTTTTCCTTTTGTGCCTTCTGCGAAAGTTCGAGCTTGCCGATCTTGTATTCAGCAGCCCATGCCTCGCTCATCTGGGATGTGATCTTGGGCTGCCGAGCACCATTGGCCTTGGCTTTAGATGAGTTGTCCGTACGCCGGGTAGTCACAGCGACGACAAGAGGGAGGCTAGCAGCAGCTAGGGTTGGGCTTGGTGTGGTGCTCGAGGGAGCAAAGAGGTCCCGCGAGTAGGCACGCGGGTGGCTGAGACAGTCGTCCATAGTGATGGTAAGGTCAGGGTCAATAACGGGAATGTATGGGCCGGGGTCGGGAGACTCGACAGGATCATCAAAGTCAAGGTCATATAGCTCTGAGTCACGGTCTGCAAGTGGCAATGTCGACGTGACAGAGTGGGGATTGGACAGAGGCAGATCCGCGTTGACTTCAGGCCCCAGTTGGCGTTGTTGACGAATGCCAGCGTTGACGAGTGTATGCGCGATGGCTGAGGTGCAACCACCCTGCGTGATACAATGGGATTTGCACATCGCACGCTTACACACCAAGGCTGACGTAGGGGTCTTCTTTGCACATCCGGGGAATGCACAAAGTTTTCCAGCGAGCAGTGATGCACCCGGAGCTGAGGAATTAGTGAAACTGTTAGTCACGACACGCCAGACAGAGAAAAATGAGATAGTAAACACTTTACCTGGTGCACTCATTTGAACCGGTGGAACGGCTCGCATTACCGATGGACTACCACTCGACAAATTGATTACCGGCGGTATCGGAGGTTCTTCTGGGCGACTAGCAGCCTGAGGGTCCATGGGAGAGGTCCCTATTGGCCAAAAGTACCAATAGGGCGAACTTGCATGAGTCCGATTATGACACTAACGACGAAGGAAAGTGAGATATTATTATTACAGTAAAAAAGAGACTCGGAACCTTGACAGCCCACTGGCCAACATGTGCCCCACTTTTACACTTGAAAGGGACGATTTCGCATGAGCAATTAACACACCGAACTCTGGGGATGGATATCATAATTATAAATAATAGACTCGGAGAAGAGAAGAGAAGAGAGAGGAACGAAAGAAAGGAACGCGGGGAAACGGATGAGATATATGTAGTGATTATCAGTGCATGCTGTTTTCAAGCGCCGCGCAAACGCCAAGATCGGCGGGAAATGCCGCCGTACTCATCGCCGGTCTGGGTTACCGGTCTTTCGAAAACCGAGACATACTGGCAAGAGCGCCGCTACGATTGAAATATTGAGGTTCGGCCGGGCCGGTAACCAGAACGCACTGTAACATCCAAGCTTCAACTGGCCCGGGCCGCACCAAAACAGAACCATAGCCGCAATATCCCGCTGAACTTGAAACAATCGCTCGAGCCAAACTGCCAGCAACCCCGTCTCCCGTCGGCAGGGATTAAAAACATCGTCCCACCAAGAGTAAATGTCACGGACTGATCCGAGGGAAAAGGACTGCATGGGACTGGCTCTTGCTACACAGTAGTATCGGCCCAAATCTGACTCGGAAGGACTCCGGCACTATTTGGACGATTATCTAGAGTACTAGTGTACATAGTAGCCCCTGCACTAGCCTATTGCAACAGATATTAACATAGCCCAACAACATATGTCTGGCATCGCGAGACGGAATTCACAGAGAAAACTCCACCAAGCCCATCCCTTCTGCCTGTGTCAAGAGACCTAAGGAAGAACCCAATCATCCCACCTCGGACCCCCAGACGATTTTCACGACCCACCCCCACTCCCACTCGCAGTTCCTGTCCCTGTCCGTGTTACAGTACTCCTTCCCCCACCCCTCTGCCCCCGATGCATAAACTCCCAACATACCCTGCCAGGCTCGACCCCAAGTATCCCCTCCACCCCCTCCCTCGCCAACCCACACAACTCCCTCACGCTCCCCACCTTGCTCATCACATACCGCGCGTTCTTGGCCGTCACCCCAGGTAAACACCTCAACAGCTCCTCCGCCGCTGCGTTCACCCCCGCCCCCGCCTCGGGGTCTTCTTCGGCACCGATGGCGATCGCACGCGCCGGATCGGGCTCGAGGTTATTGGACTTGAGGTCGGCAAAGATGTCCGTGGTTGCGTAGGGAGAGGACGACCAAATGATGCGAACGCGCGGAAAGTGGAGCGTGAGTAGGACGAGTTTGGATTGGATCGAGGGCAGGGCGCGGTCGGACTCCGCAGGCCCACCGGAACCGGAGCCCTTCTTCGCGTTCTTGGTCGAAGTTTTGGCATATGTCTTGGTCGTCTCAGAGCCCGTCTGCATGGAATGTTATAGGTCGGTTAGTACAACAAGTAGACGACAAACAAACCTGGAGCGAAAATGACTTGTTCTCTTCAAACTCGATGAGCAGGATGGGCTGTTTGTAATGCACCGACATCAATTCACACTGCGTGTACCTGGTCGTAACCGTTGAGTCAAGCAGATAACATGTGTGCGGAGAAGACAGACGTACAACCGCCCGCTATTGAAACTCGACACCAAGTCCGGAATGCTTTTGCGCTCGACACATATGTCCGGCGTCAGGACGTAATCGCCCACGATTAGCGTGGCGGGAATGACCAACATCCCCGACGCGTGCAGGAGCGATGGAAGGGTCGACCGGAACTCGCGCATGTCGACGATAACCTGGAAGTAAGATTCCTTTAGCTTGGAGGGATCACTAGGAATATGAACCGACGAACCTGGGACGCTTGTGTACTCAGCTCCTTGCGGCCGCCCGCTAGACGAGTGCTGATCGTCTTGATAATCTGTTCACCTTTGTCTCCGAACCCTTTGTCCTCGTATATCGGAAGCAGCATCGACTACAGAGGGTTAATCGCTGCACATAAACGAAAATGAAAAGAGCCACGCACACCACGCTCCTTGATCAGCCGCTCAAACGACTCCTTCTCCCTCCTCAGCCCCGCCAAATACTTGTGCTCCTCGCAGCTCAGCTGGTACAGCATAAAGTACACTCTGACGCCCAACCCCGGGTGCGAGTTGCGGTACACCTCGATCCGGCGCACAAACTCGAGGTTCGGCTCGAACATGACGACAAACTTTGGTTGGAGCTCGGACAATACCTGGTCGTCCGTGTCATCTGCGTACGCGCGCACGACGACGGTCTGAGGCGGCGCGACCAGGCCGTAGTGCATGTCGAAGTCAGAGTCGAGGTGGCTCGCGAGGAGGCCTTGGAGCAGCTCTGCGTCCATTTCCACGTCAACGTCTACGAGGTTGTGGATCGTGGACGCGCTCTGCGCTGCCTGACTGAATCGAAATTGAGGTGTGAGCCTATATGCGGGTGAACACGACTTACAGCATCACGATCTCTTCGTTGTCGTCCAATATGATGACCTCCTTGGGTTGATGACTCGGCGCAGCAGACGACGGGCCACCCCCACGGATCCTCCGTCGATTTGCTCTCCTCGCCGCTCGCTCCTTATCCTTCTTCTGCAGCGCCTCACTCACTCCCCCCGCAGAACTAGCGCTGACACCACCAGCTGCAGCTTTGGGGGCAGACTTCTCGGGTTGCGCTGACATCCCGCTCTTGCTGTTCTTCTGGCTCGCGATTCTGCCCTTCCAGTACAGGTAACGACGAAGCTTGGACTCCATCATCTTTTTCCCCCGTTCGCCTTTCGGTGCCTCGACGTTCATCTCGGACAGGAACTCGCTGACGAGAGTAGACGATTGCGGAGACGACGTCATGACCAAAACCGTATTCGAACCGCGACCGTCTAGAAACGTTTCAGCAATGTCAGACATATGGGCAAAGAATGCTCACATGACGACAGCGACTCTTGTCTCATAATTTCTTCTTCAACCTCGTGCAGCACGTCTGCAAGCAAATCCCACTTCGGCAGTTCCTCGAGTACGGGTTCCATGCCATCGGGGAGCCAGGGCTTGGAAGCCTCCGCCAGGGGTTTCACACGCCCGTCGATCTCATCCATCACGTCCCACGCGTCCTCATCGTCCTCGAGATCAATAACTCCTGCTGATCGATCAGCATTGGTCCGTGAGAGAGTGTAACAGCGTCGTTTCGCGGTCTGGAATATAATGTTGGCTGCGTCGGTGAGCATCCATGGAGATTGATTTTGGCGGGCAGAGCCCGTCACGGTGGTTGTATTGGAGGCTACTAGGGTCTCTAGGTACGCGTAGAACGCGAGAGTGTCGTAGGACAGCAGGTAGCTGCGTTGAGAAAAGTGAATGACTGGTGGAATCGTGGCACGTCATCACGCACGTCAAAAGACGTCTTAGAGTTGCAAGATCGCCAACCAATTGTTTTGTCCTCGGTCCCACCTTGTGCCACACTGGATCAAGCTGTCTCCGCACTACGGCGTCAAACGATTTGAAGTAAGCGCTTTCGACATTGAGGTCATCGAGGTCGAGCTTTGGTAGGAATAAGCACTCAGGGAATGTGAGTATCATGCGACTCGTACCGTGGTATTCGAGCGTTTCAATTCGGAGAGTGTTACAGTTATACACTGTACTATCGCGTGATGAATGGCTGACATGTTTTCGGTCATATGTTGATACAATTCGACGACGTCGGCTTTGCGATTTTCGAGCGTATCTTTGATGGACTGATGAAATCTTACAGTACGAAATAAGAAGGCGAGTCTCCTCTGGTCGGGGTGACTTACCGGGGATAAATGTGAACGGACCTCAGGTGTAGTTCCTTCATGATGTTTTTCAAGGGTGACATTCCGCTGGTAATGAATTCAGGCTGGTCAGAGAACGCCTTGAGGAAGCCAATATTGTTCTTCTCGCGATACAACCGGACTATGAAAGCCTCCAAGGCAAGCGCCGTCACTCTGCAAAAGTCCTTTCACGGTCACTGCACATGAAGTGGACGTTAACCCACCTTTCTGCGTGCAAGACGATGATGCCGGTGATGAGTTCGGTGGGCATGTCAGACTGCAACATGTCGACGACCAGTATCCGGGATGTCACTGAAATAAGACCACCCTTCTTGTATAGATCCTGTCTTGACGGATGTGAACGCCGTCCGCCTTTGAAGGGTCGGCAACTTACCTGTCTCGTTTACCCATCTCATAGCCCACTATACGCAAACCAGGCTTTCGACAGCCTATGATGCCGAGCTCCTCGCCGATAGCGAGCTCTTCCTCCGGCGCGGCGTTCACGAGGAGAACCAAACTCTGTGGAGAGTCGTAAATCTTCATGAGCGTGCATACTATTCTTCGTAGCCCAAGACCGCGAGCGAGAATGAGAAGGTCGTTCGTGGACGGGTCGTGTATTTCTTGCAGTATTTCCTTGTGAAACGCGAGCAGTGGTGATGCCATCAAGTCAAAGTACTATTACCATATCAGACTATTCGGTTCGCTGTAACAAAATCACAGTCATATTCGCCTCAAAACTCGCGTCCGTCCTTTTCTCTCGACGACCACCTTCAAGAACGAAAAATGTCTGCAAGCAACTACGACATTCTCATCGTCGGTGCTGGCATTGCCGGCTCAGCACTCGCCCATGCCCTCTCCACAGTCACCTCGAAACTGCGCGGTTCACCCATCCGCGTCGCCCTCCTGGAGCGTTCTCTGTCAGAACCGGACCGTATCGTCGGAGAGCTGATGCAGCCTTCCGGCGTCGCCTCTCTGCAGAAGATTGGACTCGAAGGCGCACTAGAGGGCATCGATGCTATCACGGAGTACGGGTATTGCGTCGTGCATTCAGGTCTTTCTGTTGAAATTCCTTATCCGGACAAGCGAACAGGCCGCAGCTTTCATCACGGCAGGTTCATCATGCGGTTGAGAGAGTACGCCAAGCGTGCACCGGGCGTGGACGTCATCGAGGCTACGGTGAACGAACTCATCGAATGCGAACACACCAAACGCGTGCTCGGTGTTCATGCTACTCGTACCTCTGGTGCCAAGGAGAAGGAACCATTTTATGCAGACTTGGTCGTCATCGCGGACGGGTGCTTCTCCAATTTCAGAACCACAGTCATGGGCAAGTCCGCTCGTCAGACGTCAACGCGAAGCCACTTTGTAGGCGCCGTTCTCAAGAATGCACAACTACCCATTCCTCAACATGGCACTGTTGCTCTCGTTAAAGGACAAGGACCGGTCCTTATGTACCAGATATCAGAACACGATACACGCATCCTCATAGACGTAAAAAATCCGCTTCCTTCAGACCTCAAGGTACCCAATCATATTCATATTATTGCACCACACCTTCCGCTGACACGCGTCACAGGGACACATCTTGAAAAATGTCGTTCCTCAGCTTCCTACGTCATTGCACGTTCCTATCCAGGAGGCGCTGGATAGAGATCGCCTTCGTCGCATGCCAAATTCGTTCCTGCCTGCCGTGCGGCAAGGCGGGAATACCACCAAGGAGGGCGTCTTCCTCCTCGGCGATTCGTGGAATATGCGGCATCCCCTCACTGGCGGTGGTATGACCGTCGCTCTAAACGATGTTGTCCTATTGTCGCAAATGCTAAGCGAGGTCAGCAACTACGGCGACTGGAATCAAATCTCGGACATGCTTGCTCGCTGGCACTGGGCTCGCAAACCGTTGGCATCGACGGTGAATATCCTCAGCTTCGCCCTGTACGATGTCTTTGGTGGAGACAGTACGTATTCGCATGGCAGCTTGTACGAACATCGGGATTGATCATTCCATAGACGAATACCTCGCTGTGCTTCAAAACGGCTGCTTCAAGTACTTTGAATGTGGCGGTGAATGTATACGCGGTCCTGTATCCCTCCTCTCTGGGTGAGTCTTTTGGTCGCTGTTTCGCATTCGACCTCATTCAGCTCAACGTACCGCCGCTCGTAGCATCGCGCCTTCGCCTTCGCTGCTGTTATACCACTTTTATAAAGTGGCGTTCTACTCGATTTGGGTCTTGTTCACCCACCCTCGACCCGTCGATGGCCTAAACGGCGACGCCAAGGCTACGTATGCGGTCCCGGCTGTATGGGAGTATCCCTTGCTCTTGGTCAAGAGCTTGATAGTGGTCCGTCACTTTATTTCCCTATTCCCTCGTGTTGGCTCATGTATGTTTGCTGTCTCCCCCTAGTTTTGGAGAGCGTGTGTGGTGTTTCTGCCATTGCTGTGGTCGGAGATACGGTGGTGGTAATGAGATGGGGTAGACTCTTAGAATACTTTTTCTTGACGTATGCTTATGATCTGGACCCATTCATCAATGGACCAGGTCAGACGTTAAATTTTTGTCTTGGGTCGTGAAGAAACCAGTGTTCGTTGCCTAAACCTCCTCCATCGCCCTACTCTTTCAATGCCTAGTTTGTGAAGCGCGGCTTTTTTTTCGCCCGTCGGCAGCTAAGCCAGACAATGTTGACCAGGTCAAACCGTGAACGTTCCGGATCGCCGTGAAAGTACTGCCAAATTGACCTCGAGTGCTTTGAACGCAAATGATGAGCCTCCTCGGTGAATACGGCACCCCATCCCAGCACACTCTACAGTCTACAGCACCTAGAAGGACTGTAAGAACCAGGGGCAATGCGCACCAAATTTCTCCCGTGCAGTGATCCTCCACGTGCGCTTGCCAGTAGAAGCATCGTCGACTCGGCTCTTTGAGCCAGAATAGTGACGGTCTGACTGTTGTGACTTGTCAGTGTCCTCAGCGCAGGTAGCCTTCCCTTGTGGCGCCTTGAAGGTGTCGCGACGTTCATAACGCCGGGATCTTGTTTGGGTCATTGACAGCGATTCAGGTCGCGTGTTCGGGCTCTTCTTGCACGCGACCTCATTGAATAACCAGTCCGGCCGTTGGAACGTTGATATGATGGCTGCGTCTGTGCACGAGATTCGGATCCAGGTCCGAGTCGGCGTTGTTTATTGTTTGGTATTGTGGAGGGCCTATAACTGCGACCAAACTAACACCATCATGATCATCAGACCATTGCCATTCCTTTCAACCGCACAGCGTCGAACAATCGCGTACCAAGACGGCTATTTTCGTTCACAGATCTAAATCAGATGCAGACGCCAGCTGGTTGGAACTTCGAAGTTCGGATGGCTGCTGAGTTCCATCGTACTTGGTCGTGTGGATGTGATCACGGTGACAAAGTTCGAAACGCCGGATATTTCTAGCATGTGAACGGAACGCTACTAGTAAAGTTCAAGTTCAACCAAGCATACACGGTACGCTGCCATTTACGAAAGTCGTCGAATCTAGAACTCGGAGAGCGGCGCTCTGCATAAACCCACGGACACCGTGATCTGACGATGTCGCAATACCATCAGCAAGCCCAAGTGCACGACTGGCGCTGTTAAATCACGTTCAACAAACTCATATCCGAGTCGTAACCTGGAATGGGCATTTAGTTGTTCTAAACGCCGTGCAGTTAACTAAGGATTCAGATAAGCACTAGTACGTTTGTATCCATTCTTCTCATAGATAAGGAGACTCTTACTTATAGTTCGGTTCTTGAAATAGGAACTGCTCCTCACCTCATGAAGTTTGAAGTATCCAAAAGGTGGGGTGTCGAGCGGGGTGCTCAATCACTTTTGTATTCCCACTGTGTCATACCAACATTCTCGGCATGCGCCTCTATTTTACGACCTGCATCGTTGGCCTAGCTGTCTTGACCGCGGCAGCTCCTCAGCCCGCCGAGCAGGGGACGGGTGTGGCCATTCCCATCAAAAACGCTCAAGCTTCCTGAATGCGGACAAGACAGTCCAGGACCATGTTGCATCGTTCAAGGCTTACGTCCTGGTTTTCCTTTCTCTTGCATCGACTTGAAGATGCATAATAATTAGTAGGATCCTTCGCGGTTTCGATAATTATGAACGGAACACAGGAACTCCGCGTCCTTCTGCTCCGAGGGGAAACCAGAGGCGGAAATTAATAATGGTGCTGTTCCCATGACGGACTATCAGAACGACCTGTGGTATGGCGATATTTCTGTTGGCACTCCGCCATCTACTTTCACTGGTGAGATTTCCTGCACCGTCAGTGATCACATCATGATGACTTCTTTTCGCAGTGCAATCCGATACGGGTTCAAGGTAGATGTGTTTCTATGGTTCGGTGTCAGTGGCCCCGCTAAATCGGACCTCAGTGACCTTTTCTTACCGGGTCCTAACTGTACCGAGGACTGCCATGGCCACACTATTTACAATCCCAGTTCCTCCGAAACTGTTTCGAACTTGAACGAGAGTTTCAGTCTCGGGTTTGGGGACATATCTTGGGTGGAGGTGAATACATATACCGATAGGTCACCATCGGTGGACTAATGGAGTTCTTCTTCTTAGTCATGTGTGTGACAAGTCAAGCAAGCGCTGAACCAAGACCCTTAGTGCTGCCACAACCTACTCTTCTGACTTCGGTGAAAGTAACCTCCCCCAGATGGTTTTCTGGGAATGGCCTTCCAATCCGAGTCGGCATACGACGCGTCCCCGGTATTTCGGACAATCCTGTCGGAGAGTTGGAAAGGCGAAGCCGTATTCTCCTTCAAACTTGCCACTTCTGGGTCGGAATTGTATCTCGGCGGTGCGAACTCGCCTACGTTCCTGTTACGCAAGAGGTAGGCTTCGTGTCTGACAAGCTACCTGCCACCGAGTATTAACATGGTCGTCCAGGCTTACTGGCAGGTCTACATGGGTGGCATCGTGAGTAACGGAAAGACAATTCTCAGCGACATCAGTTCCATCATCGACACCGGTACCAGTCTCGTCGTTGGCAAAGCTTCCGAAGTCGCGCGATTGCACGAAGCGCTTGGTGGATCCAATGCATCAGACACTTACGGACGAGGGTATTGGAGCTGTACGTATGTGACCCGAGTCCATTGACCTCCGTTCACTTAAGATGCCGCAGTCCCGTGCGATAGCGTCCCTTCCATCAACTTCGTCTTCGGGGGCACATCGTTCCCCATTTCCTCAACCTTTCTCAACCTTGGGCCGGTGTCTAGTTCTAATCAATGTGTTAGTGGAATCGTGGAGAATCTTAACTTGAACGATGATTGTGAATTGTTTCATCCAAGCGCACTCTTTTCCACGTTCTGACACTTGTGTATGTCTGCCGTCGCTCACCCATGCTTGTTCTTTGTTGTCGAATTAGCATTCTGGATTGTTGGGGACGTGTTCCTCGAAAACGTCTACACCAAGTTCGATCTTGAAAACTCGCGGGTCGGATTCGCCCGGCTTGCTTGAGCGAATCCCAGAAATCGACCGTGACTCATCTTAGAACTTACATTCCGCGAGAAGTCGATCCTGTGAATGGGATGGACAGCTGTGCAGCACGAATAGCGCATTGTGTGGATACCAGGCGGGATTGTTAAATGGGCCAGTTTCTCTGAATCCACAAGTTCTGTGTATTCGACTTGGGACCACTCGCTTTCTCCAGGGGAGAATGACACTACGACGGCGGGCAGTGGTACTAGGAAAAGCAATACAGCGTTCGACTCGTACTACTTACCCTAAGGTAAGTAGTACGAGGCTTGTGTAATGGGATACATGGTGCGCACCAATGTGCCAGATGGCAAACTTGCAGCCGGATCATTACGGTAAACTGACTTGCGGGACGTTTTCCCAACAGCTTACGCGGCTATGTCAGATCGAACGGATGTTCTGGGCTGTGACACAGTGATTATCCAGACGAGTTGCCTCGAGTCGGGAAGGATGGCATGGTTAGCACGGTGGGCTTTCAAGGCAAAGACTCAAAAGGTTCTACATGGCATTCCACGACCGTCGCACCTGGAAAGTATAGATGATTTAGACGGAAAATATCGATGTTTCACTCCATGAAGGTGGCACTGTTAAAAACGCCGTAGTGGGCGCAGCCTGATGGGCACTCAGTAACCGATCACGTCATGGTACTCGAAGCTGCTAGTTTGGAGAAGATCCCTGCCTGTCCTTGATATTCGAGACTGCGATGGTGATATAGGCCGTGCAAAGATTATAATGCCAGGTGATCAGGAGCCTGGTAACGAGGTTTCTTTCTTGATCGATTAAAAACTACTTGCAACCAACTTGCTTGGAGTCGCGATTGGGTCGGAACCTTTGATGATCGAGAAGTCATTCAGGCTGGAAACCCGACCATAAGGCACGATATTACTAATACCTACATTGAAAAAGAGGACTCCAGGATGCGACTGAACAGCTTATCCGTCTGGATTTCCTTTCCGTCACGAGGAGTTTGAGCGATTATCACAATAAGAGAATGTGTATGATTCAGAAGCTGAGATCGGGTCGAGATAGTAATTAATTGTGTCGGATGATGAGCAACCTATGGTCAAGTGTCAGTCTGTATTAGCACAAATAGGGCTCCTATAGATTGCCACAGCCGAGCGTGGATTCCTTGGCATGCGACAATAATCATGCGTAACCTTGGTTTCTGCTCGCACTGGCAGCAGTGATTGGCAACGGCTTCGCTTTTGTTGCGTTCTATGCCCGCCGAGTTCGGGAACAAAGACAATGGACTCCAGATACTTTGCTCTTTCAGGAAGGACCCCGTGGTGTATATTCCTGCTGATTGGTCTACGCGATCCCCGTTAAGTGCATATTAACGATGATTGCGGCAGACTTCCCAGGCTCTCAAGACTTCGAAATGAACCATTATGTATCCTATGCTTGGGTCGTTTAAAAGGTGGGGCTAATCGAATCGTACGTTCATTCACTTTTGCGCGTCTTTACTCACCAGTGTATCCTCCATGCGCTTTGCTTTAACGACCTCCATCGTCGCGCTGGCTATCTTGGTTGCAGCGGCGCCACAACCTGTGGAGAAGGGGACCGGTTTAGCGATCCCCATCACCAAACGCTCAAGTTTGGTGAATCCCGACAAGACTGTCAACTTCGAAGCGCTCAACGCCCATGTCGAGTTCGTCAAGGCGTACGTCTTAATCTTCCGTGTCTTTGCATCCCGCTCACTAGTAAATACGACCCTTAGTAAGATCCTTCGTGGTCTCGAAAGTTTTGAGAGGAACACAGGAACTCGGCACCCTGCAGATTTGAGAGGAAATCAGAGACGGGCTACTGGCTCTGTTCCTCTGACTGACGTTAACAACAATGTGTGGTACGGCGGCATTTCTGTCGGTACTCCGCCATCTGATTTCACTGGTGAGATTTATTGCTCTGTCAGTGAACACGTGTCCAATAATTTCTCGCAGTGGACTTCGATACGGGCTCAAGGCATGTTTCTAAGTTCAGTCCCATTACGTGGACGTACTAAATCGAATCTTAGTGATCTCTTCTTACCAGGCCCTAACTGTACTGCGAGCTGTGCGGGCCACACCATTTACAATCCCAAGTCCTCTTCGACTGCCAAGGACTTGGGAAAGACCTTCAACCTCGCGTATGGTCCGAGCGGTAGTTCTGTCGTTTCTGTAGAGGCGTATACAGATGACGTTACTGTTGGCGGGCTTACGGTATGTGCGCCTTTTGTTCATCTCATACTATGTAGCGTCTTATGGCCGAGGAAGGCGTCAAGTCAAACTCTGGGGGTTGCCACCCACTATGCGACTAGTTTCGCATCAGACACGTTCCCCGCAGATGGATTAATGGGAATGGCCTTCGAAACAATCTCTGATTACGGGGCGTCACCGGAACCTCAGACTCTCGGTGTCAATGCATTCTCTTTTAAACTCTCGAGTTCCGGGTCGGAGTTGTTCCTGGGCGGTGCGAACTCCAATTTATACACGGGCAACTTCGTATACACCCTTGTAACGAAAAAAGTAAGCAAACTGAGACGTTCACATTGTCCGCCAGCGCTGACATGGTCGGGCAGGGTTACTGGGAGGTCAACATAGATAGCATTGAGGCTAACGGACAGACGTTCTTCACTGGAGTCGATTCCATCGTTGACACCGGGACCTCCCTGATCGTTGGGCCCCCTTCTCAAGTTTCCCAGTTTTCCGCTGCACTTGGTGGTACTGATGCATCGAGTACTGCCGGTCCAGGGTACTTCACCTGTATGTATGCGATTCCTTCCTCACCCCTCATCCATTAACGTTTCGCAGTCCCGTGCAATAACTTCCCATCGGTCAGCTTCACCTTCGGGGACACATCATTTGCCATATCCAACGATTACCTGAACCTCGGGCAACTGTATCCCGGTTCCGATCAATGTGTGAGCGGCATTGTAGGCTTGGATACCCCTGCATGTCAGTATCTCGTTTAAATGTGCCTCACGCGGTCGCGACATTCTCGTGCTCACTGTTCTTCCTTTCCCCCGAAATAGCATTCTGGGTCGCTGGCGATGTATTCCTTCAAAACGTCTATACGACCTTCGACGTTGGAAATTTGCGGGTCGGATTTGCTCAGCTTGCTTAAATGCATCCTGTCAACCTGGCACCATGGCATGACTCGTCCAGAAATAGATCATATTTATTAAGTATAATGTGATACCAGCGCACACCACGCACAAATAAATTAACCATGGAGATGCTATGAGGAGGTTGCAACTTGCCAAGCTCGATTCGGAGGAACTTGAGGAGACCTGGATATGGCACTTTTGCTGTTCTACCTGTGTAAGAAAAACACTGCGTTGCACGGCGATCATCTCTTACGATCAATGTGGTCCAAATAAGTTATCGCAATGGAAGAATAATGAGCAGGTACCCAAAGCAACGCACAATATGAATGAAACGCCCAAGCTTAGGGGGTACAGCCGCCGTATGATACCAAGCCAAAATAGTACACAATCAGCGCTAAACCTTGCCTGATTAGATATCATTGGAACAGAGTCATATGCATGAGTTGTCGCCAAGAGAAAATGATGCAACGATAGCGGGCCCATGATGGTGCCAAAAGCGACAATTCAACTCGGATGGGGAGGAGACGCCGCTGCGGCGATAGATGGCCTACTTTGCAAGCTGTATGCATCTTGGAAATGTATCCACCCGCAGCCACCCGGAGCCATGAGTGCTCCGTCTTGAAGTCGATGGGAGATCTTCTCAACTGCATGCTTCAAGAAGGATTGCCAGCCTAGTGCCAGTGGGAGAGGAGGTTATGTAGTACGTATACGTGTACGTTGTGACTTTTTAGTTGTGCCGCGGACTTGAACCCAAGCTCCTTGAAAGTTACGAGCTTATTGTCCCACTACTAGTAACTTAGCACCCGTTAGCTATGCTGGTTCACCGGTGGTGCTCAATCACGGAGTTCAAGAAGTTGCCATGTTGCGCAGAAGGACCTCATGTGCACCAATTTCCTTTTTGCTTGAATTCGGCGAGAGTTGTGATACAAACTTGAAGCAGTGCGTACTCCTCGCCACCCTCTTGCCATCGAGAGAGTTGATGCCTATTCCGTTGACCATCAAGGATATCACTGGCATGTACACCGGTGGTTCAGATGGCTGTTTCCTGGGCTCACTGCTATTTTTGAGTTGTGAGCATGAATATCTTCTTCGTGGCCACAAACTTCCGGGTTCAAAGTATTCAGCGACGCTGGCTTCGCTCGTGTTGCGGCGATTCAGCGTGATTACAATATTACGATTCTCACTCTCGCCTCATGTCCGAGCCATTTAAAAGGTGAGGCGTCGAATTGGACACCAATTGGCCTTCGCGTTTCCACCGCGTGAACCAGTATCCCGTCATGCGTCTCGCTTTCACTGACACGATGTACATTGTTGCAATTATTGTCAATGTGTTGGTTTCAGCAGCGCCACAGCCACAGCCAGTGCAACAGAAGACGGGTACGGCGATCCCCATTTCCAAACGCTCCAGCTTGGTGAACCCCGACAAGACTGTCAACATCAAAGCACTCAATGCCCATGTTGCCTCGGTCAATGCGTATGTCCGAGTCGTGTTCCTTCGTTCAATTGAATGTACTCAAACATGCAGACTAGAAAAATCCTTCATGGTCTCGAGAAGTACGAGAGGAACATCGGTGTTCCCCACCCTGCTGCTTTCATGGTAAAGCAGAACCTGGCCACCAGGACTATTCCATTGGTCAACATCGGCAACGAGCTGTGGTACGGAGACATTTCTGTTGGTACACCACTTTCTACCTTTACTGGTGAGACTTCCCTCCCTTTCAGTGGGCACGCATTAATTTCTCGCAGTGGACTTTGATACGGGCTCAAGGTATGCACATTTCTGCTGTACGTATAATCCTGCTAAACACGAACACAGTGATCTCTTTTTACCAGGCCCCAACTGTACTGTGAACTGCGATGGCCACACTATTTACAAACCTGGTTCCTCCGAATCTGCTCATAACGTGAATGAGACTTTCACTCTCGAGTATGGATACAGTTCCTTCGTTCGAGCAGATGAGTATACCGATTCGGTGACTGTCGCTGGACTTACGGTATGTACGATTTTCGTTCTTGACAGTCACAGATTCAGACAATCGTGCAGGCACTAAACCAGACCCTTGGCGTTGGAACACAGTACTCTACTGATTTTTCAATATATCAATTTCCTGCAGATGGTTTGTTAGGAATGGCCTTCCAATCTATATCTGCTTTCCATACATCGCCAGTATTTCAAACTCTCGTATCCCAGGGAACGACTAAAGAGGCTGCCTTTTGCTTCAAACTCGCGAGTTCTGGCTCCGAGTTGTATGTTGGCGGTGCGAACTTAAATCTGTACACGGGTAACTTCACGTACACACCCGTGACCAAAGAAGTTAGTATGCTTCCGGGTCACATTCACCACTAAAATTGACATGGTCGTTTAGGCTTATTGGGAGGTCAACATGGACAGCGTCGTGGGAAAGGGTCAGACGATCCTGAGCAACGTCAGCTCCTTCATCGACACCGGCACCAGCCTCGTGATTGGCCAACCTTCCGAAGTCGCACAATTGTATGAAGTGCTTGGTGGTATTGATGCGTCGTCCACTGTCGGTCAAGGGTATTATACTTGTGTGTGTGCAATTCCTTCGTTCCCGTTCCTTTGTTAACATCTCGAAGTTCCGTGTGATGCCTTTCCGTCAGTCAGCTTTACTTTCGGGGGCACATCGTTCCCAATCTCCGTAGACTCTCTTAACCTTGGAAAGGTGTCCTCTAATTCCACGCAATGTGTTAGCGGCATTGTTGGGGGAAGCACACCTTCTTGTGAGTACCTCGTTCAAAATACATATTCCTTACACTCTCGTGAACTTGTCATCTCTGCGTTGTGCTCATTGTCTTCCTCCCTTCCAATGTTGGAATAGCGCTCTGGGTTATCGGCGATCTGTTCCTCTTGAACGTCTACACAAAGTTCGATGTCGGAAATTCGCAGGTCGGATTCGCTCAGCTCGCTTGAGTCCAGCTTCCTCAGAAAATGTATATCAAATTTGGAGGGGAATGGAGGATTCTTGATCAATAAATTGGGGCAGTATATTTTATGACGTTTCGCCTACCAACTAGAATATTGGGACTCGTTTGACTGATGCGGCAGAAAAGTGTACCAAGCGTCGAGACAATCTCGACTCGAAGAAGACCTGGGTGAGCTGGTTTTGATGTTCCCATCCAGCGACTGTACGAAAGGTGGCGGATGATCACGATCGTGTGCCAAGATCAATGCAGTCGGAGTCATTGTCGCCATGAGAGAACGACACCGTTACGGTACCAAAAGCGGGCAACTTGCATGTTGAGGGAATATGTTGTTCGTACTTACATGCCAGTGCGGCGAGCTTGCGCGCAGATCAGAATTAACGCGTAAACGAAAAAGGACACAAGGCGCTGCAACCTGCCCCAGGCGGAAACAGCATACTGCATGGACTCGAATCAGTACAATGCTGTTGAACTCAGATTGCTCGATTCGGGGCATGTCACGATGCGCGAGCGGCGAAAGTTTAAAGCCGAGTCGGAGGCGAGCCTGCGAAGCAAATTTAAAGGTTGCCCATCTAAGTAGGACAGGCAGCGACCAATCGCAATGGCCGACTAGCTCAGTTGGTTAGAGCGTCGTGCTAATACTTGGGCCTGAGACCGTCACTTGTCACCACGTGATGGTTTTAGGGCTGAGTCACGCGAAGGTCTTGGGTTCGATCCCCACGTTGGCCATGAAATTTTGCTTTTATTACTGTTTACTAGTCGACTGGCAACGTTGGCGAAATGGCCCCCCGGAAGCACAGTACGAGCCAAACGTCGCAGGAAATTTACACGGACAGTGATATGTTTCCACATCATCGTGGAACACTTTATAGAACAAGTGGAAACCCTGAACACCCCTACGACGTAGACGATGTAACGAGGAAGTGACACATGCACACTACAGTGTCGAGTAGTGTAAGTATTGATTGTTACTATACGGGCTGTACAGCGATGCAGTGTGGATCCGCATGGCAAGACAGGAGGATGCGGGACGGACCAACTCGGCCAGTGCCACAATGTTCACGCTACTTATATGATTCATACGATGCGGTCACTGGCGTGACAGTGGCGTCCACAGATCTTGTCCGAGTCGGTGCTAACCTACTAGTATCATCTCCATTCGTGTGTGATGCATGTGATGCATCATGTGGACTCATCTGTCTCTTCAATTAATGTCCTTGCGTGTACGTTGTATGTCACTCGAATCCTTCTTGGATGCCGGAGAGACGTGGCTGTACAACAACTGTACTTTGTATTGTTCCCGGACTTAGAGAGTGCCACCTAGCATGGAATATTGCATGGGGTCTCGCACAGAATGAATCTCAACTGCTTGCATTCCGCTTTCTGGCCGGGTTAGGCGGCAGTGCAGCTCTCGCGGTAAGCAATGCGTGTTGAACGGTATGATGAAGGTAATTCAAACCTCTTGACTAATACTCTACAGATAGGCGGTGGTGTCGTCGGAGACTGCTGGCCGCCAGAAAAACGTGGTCGAGCAATCGCTTTGTATTTACTGGCACCATTGCTTGGTCCCGTGGTTGGTCCCATCACGGGCGCTTCAAGTTGGTGAGTCTTCGTTTATTTTCACTCACACTAATTGTCTGACTGTATTTGTAGGGTTGCAGAACGTTCAACGTGAACATGGGTGGTATGTCACTTCGTTTTTCGATATATTTACCAGCTGCTCAGCCACCTGTCTCATCCCTAGTTTTGGTCAACGAGTATCGCGGACGGAATCCTTCTCGTGTTGGGCTTCTTCACTCTTCGAGAGAGTTAGTTCGGGTGCATCTTTTTGGCGCATATTGTTGAATTTTTTGCTTAGCATTTGCACCTCTCCTGTTGGAGAGGAAGGCACAATCAATAAGAAAGTCAATGGACGTCGAAAAGGCTCCTCACAGACGAGTGCGGACAATATTCGATGGGAAGGTGTGAGTACCATAGCCTGATAAACTGCACCTCTGAATAATGAATTGCAGCTGGCAGGCACTTATGACCAAGTCACTACTGCGACCATTTACAATGTTCACGCAAGAACCCATCATCCAGTTGCTTGGAATATACATGATATATATATATGGAACCCTTTACAGTGAATGCTCTGGTGATACTCTACCTGGAGTCTCTGCTCAATCTCGTATCATAGTATTTCTAACAAGCATGCTCTCCATTTTTGAGGGAGTTTATGGACAGTCTGTCGGGATAGCTGGACTACATTACATTGCCCTTGGGATTGGCCTCGTTTCTGAATGCGAGAATATTGGACAAGGTGCCAGTCGGTATGCGTATCTCAAGAACAAAACTGACGGTGTTGGAAAACCTGAATTCAGACTACGTACGTCTGATCTTGTGTCCATGCCATTTGGCTATTACTGATATGCTTGGTACTTGGGTGATAGCGGCCATGTTTCTCGGCACGCTGGCGCTTCCCATAGGGCTGCTTATCACTGGATGGACCATCGAGGCACGCGTACATTGGATAGCACCGGAGCATCGTGAGTACACTAAACTGTGTTTGTAAACCACTCATCCGACATGTTTCTGTCACAAAATGAAAAAAAAAAAAAATAGGGTATCAAAGTTCTAATTGGCGCTGGTATCGTTCTAAATTGGCAGTGCATTCAAGCGTACATCGTCGACGCGTTTATTCAGTATGCTTCATCTGGTGCGTTCCAATGCAGCTCCATCGGCGCGTCGTTACTTACTGCGACTTGCACGTCCGTACAGCATTGGCGGCAATAACTTCCCTCCGCTCCCTGGCCGGATGTGGGTTTCCTCTGTTTGCGCCTGTGATGTACTCTGCGTTGGGTTACGGCAAAGGGGATAGGGTACTTGCGGCGATCTGTATCATCATTGGTTGTCCTGCGTGAGTGTTATCTCCCCCTCACCTTTTTGGACGACTCGTGCGACTGACTGACTGTGGACTTTTCAGACTCTGGATCTTCTGGCATTACGGGGAAAGGATACGGAATGCGAGTCGTCGCGCTCAGTGAAGGTAGACTTTAAAATGTCCGCCTCTTCAATTTACAATCTAGAGTGTCCGAATAGTTGCATCATGCCACGGGTCCGACTAGAATTTCCGCAAAAATCAACAGGATGCTCACGTGGTAATTGCATTAGACTTGCGATCGTGATCGACGATCCGGACGAGCTACATAAAAGGGGTTCTTTATTTATAATAATGCTCTTGTAATGACACCAGCACGAGGCGAATGGGCAAAGCCGCTTCCTGGAATACTGATGAAAGTCGGACCGTAGTATTTAATGGTAGTTTGAATCCAGGGTGGCGAAATGAAACAGAACGGGAGCTTTAATGACTGCTCGAATCCATTGGGTACGTGCCAGTGACAGCGTTCTTAACTGATTTAATTACATATTATTACAGATACATGAGTTGAAACCTTGGCTATGCTCTCATTCTCGAGAAGCAAGCTGCTGGCGGGGAGCGCATCACCATCGATGCTGGTAAGTCTATCCGGCGAGTGAAAAACTCGGACGGCTGAATAATTTCAACGCTGACTTTACTAAGGCTCCGTCTTTCTTGTGAAAGTTGGAGTTATGAAACGTTGACAGAGTCTATGATCGCAACTTCTCCAGTGATCTGGAAGTCGGATCGGGACATGCCAGTCGGTGCAAGTCTATGTAGAAGTTATGTACGGAGCGTTGCAGCGGAGTTTCCCCGATTCAAACGTGAGAACTTTATTTATGTAACTAATGGTACAGGTCTCTCGCAGTCACGACGCAATGGCACCTCCCACTGCATCGCACACACATACCGCATCGCCATGCTCGTCCTGAACGATGACATTCATCGTGGCGATCCTTCAGGTGGCGGCGGCAACATGAATCAGCCATTCAGACTGGTCCAGACTGGCTGACCTTCTCGACAGTGTTCTGGGCGAAGAGCGCGAGGAGGTTGCGCTCGGTCTCATGTGGGTGAATGCCCGCGTATTCCTCGCGCGCACGAAGAGGAGGAGGTACCTTGACGTGAGCAAGACCCCAAAATAGCAATAGTCGGCCGTTGGCGGGATGCCCTCTGCGGCGTACCAAGTGCCTATAAGCTGATCGATGACCCGGCGTCTCCCCGTTTGGGTCTCCCACCCGCGCGTCCTGTGACTATATCGTCACGGCAGAGGGCATCTCTGTCATTCCAGGAAGCGCTATTTCATCCGCCGCGTTGCACGCATGAGCGAGCAACAGCCGATCACGAGTCACGTGGTAGGTGGGGAGCAAAAATACCAGGTCGTTCCGCTGGACGCTGCGTCCTTGATAACTTCATCGCCAATGACGATGGGCTAGCCGTACGTGATGAAACTGTTTACCAGAGGACGGCGTTCACTCAGACAGACTCTCCTAATGCATAACCTAACAGCCTTGCCTAGCATGGTGTATAGGAACAAGTCTTGTACGCCGGTGCCTCGGCAACTTGAAACTGCTCGCGGAGATAGATGACATAGCGAAAGGGCAAAGCAGTTCACTTGCAGATCCGAGCTGCATCATTGGGACTTAAGCGGGGCAGAGCTTAATCCCATTGAGACTCGGTCTTCTAAGAACAAGGTGCGGTAAGCGGAGCACACGGTATTTGGGGGCCGTATGGATGTCCAAATTGCCAGTGTGTTGGTGGAACGAGAGTTTTGCGAGTCCTGCCACGGAGAAAATTAAAGCGGCAAGGTCGTTTCGTGTTATGGCCATCATCACTGTAACTTGAAGGTAATATATGATTGGTGGTCCGGTCCAAATTTCTGATTAATCACGAGCTTGAATGCACAGTCCGGGTACAGGGTCCGAGTGCTGGGAGGACTACTTGCTGACAAAAAAACAATGTGAGCTCGAGAATGGAATGTATAAGCCAGTTCTAAATGAGGAAATAGAATTGTACGAGGTTGGTCCGATAAAGCCGATTAGCAACTTTGACCCACACAACTCTCTTGATGAAACACATTTACATCTCGTAATATAACACTCACCCGATTACATTGCAATGCAAAGGGAAAGCTGAAAATAACCGTAACTCGGCATCCAGAGCACTTTTAGCAGGCTTGTCAAGTTCTCCATCAGGGGAACGACGGGCCTCCGTCCCGGAGCATCATCTGTCCGAGTCTGAACCCTATCTGGTGCAGTGAGCATTTTACCTGCGAACACCCGGATATGACCGGACGGCTGACATGGTCTGTTATTTGAATGCATTTCCAGCGGCTGACTCGGACCACTCTGGCTATGCAAGATTGGACGCTATCATGTCGGAGGGGAACCCGACTATTAAAAGCACCACGGGTGCATGTCTGTCCCGTGGAACTTCTTTTTGCGAACAACACCATCCCATGGATGAGTTGAACGATCGCCCGAGTTTCGCCAGCCCCTTTGAACGACACGGAGACGTCTCTGCAACTTCGACGATCCAATGGAATCATCCATCCAGTGACGCTTGGACGCCTAATAGACCGGACGAAAGATCAAGCACAGAAAGAGGAGACACCGGTGTACTGGTTGTCGACTGGGACGGTCCCAATGACCCGAACAATCCAAAGAAGTGAGTATGATAATGCTTTCAGTCGACCTGTGGCCTCACGCCGTTCTTTTCAAAGCTGGAGCTTCAAGAGCAAATGGGCAGCGACGTCCATCGTCTCGGCATTCACTTTTATTAGCCCCGTGTCTTCTTCCATGATCGCTCCGGCAAGCAATCAAGTGGCTGCCCAATTTGGAATTCATAATGATGTGTTGATCGCGCTCACAACATCGATCTTTGTACTTGCGTATGGTAAGCGTTAGTTCGACGTGTTTGCATCACTGTTTTTATCGAGAAATTCGTAGCCTTTGGTCCTCTATTCCTCGGCCCGCTGAGTGAAATTTACGGCCGATCTCGAGTGCTACAATTGGCAAACCTGTGGTATCTAGGTGTGTGTTTACGATTTCAAGGTACTGTCCCTGGACTCCCGGTAAAATCTAGCATGGAATACTGCATGCGGATTCGCGCAGAATGAATCACAATTATTTGTTTTCCGCTTTCTAGCTGGGTTGGGTGGTAGCGCCCCACTTGCGGTATGTGACGTATTCAACATGATATGATCTACAAGGTTTACCCCATGGCTCCAGATAGGTGGTGGAGTCCTCGGGGATTGTTGGCGTACGGAAGAACGCGGTCAAGCAGTCGCTGTGTATTCCCTGGCACCATTGCTTGGTCCTGTGATTGGTCCCATCACAGGCGCTTGGTATGTTTTCGTTTTATGTTCATTTACGAAATACATCTGACTGTGTCGGTAGGATTGCTGAACGTTCAACATGGAGATGGGTGGTATGTCTACTCGTCTCGAGACACAGAAATGTTTCGATTCAATAACCTGTTTCAAATATAGTTTTGGTCAACGAGTATCGCAGATGCGGTCGTCCAGGTGTTGGGCTTCTTCTTTCTTCGAGAAAGTCAGTTTGGTGCTCGGTGGTTTTGGTATGCCGTGCTTACAGAATCTTGTATAGCATTTGCTCCTCTTTTATTAGAGAGGAAGGCACATACGATAAGGACGTCAATGGACGTCGAGAAAGTGCCTCACCGGGAAGTTCGAACAGTATTTGACGGGAATCGCTCGTCAGTATGATGATCTGAAAGTTGTACCATCGAAACTGAAGAGTTGCAGATGGCGAACAATGTTCACGAAATCACTCGTGCGGCCGTTTACACTCTTCACTCAAGAACCAATTATCCAGCTGCTTGGATTATACATGATGTATCTTTATGGAACCATGTACTGTGAGTGGTTCTGTGATATGTGGAGTCCCTGCTGAATAATATGGTATCATAGTATTTCTGACGATTATACCCTCCATCTTCGAGGGAGTCTATGGACAGCCAGTTGGCATAGCCGGATTGCATTATATCGCTCTTGGGGTTGGTCTGTCGGGTGCTTCTCAGATAAATTCTAGAACATTGGACAAGGTGTATGTGCATTTCAAGAACAAAAACGGTGGTATTGGCAGACCCGAATTCAGACTTCGTTCGTATTCCTTTCGTGTCTTTGCCTGATCAGTGATTGCTCATATATATGTACTTGGCAACAGCGCCCATGTTTGTTGGTACGCTTATGCTTCCGATTGGGCTCCTTATTACCGGATGGACTGTCGAGGCGCACACACACTGGATAGTGCCGGACATCGTAAGTGTACTCATTCCGCCTGCTAGCCATCTCATCATGCAATGTAACAATCAGGGCATCGCTCTCGTCGGCGCTGGCATCATTCTCAACTTTCAATGCATACAGACATACGTCATAGACGCGTTTACTCTATATGCTGCCTCTGGTGTGTTCAAGTTCTTGTGCAAATACGCTGGCCCGTCGTTGCTTACTATCACGACATTTCTCTGCGCAGCGTTGTCTGCGATATCTTTCTTGCGTTCTTTGGCCGGGTGTGGGTTTCCTCTGTTTGCGCCTGCAATGTACTCTGCGTTGGGGTTCGGTAAAGGGGACACTGTGCTTGCGGCGATTGCGATTGGCATCGGCTGTCCTGCGTAAGTGCGCTCTCCCCTCCTTCTAGGAGGGTGATATGAACGGCGTGTTGGACTGACTGCATACTTTCTAGACTGGTGATATTCTGGCGATACGGGGAAAGGATAAGGAATGCGAGTCGGCATGCCCAGTGAACGACTGAAAGACGGCAGATGTGGAATGAACGATTCTCAACCCACTTGCATAAACCAAATAGCCCGGATAGAATCGTATGGGATGGGACGACCACATGTTACGAATGTAAAGAAACCCCTGGAAGTAGGACCATCCGCCGATCTGTCAATCGCCACGGACTTTTACGATCAATCGTCATCGATGGCCTGGAGACATGAATGAATTCTGACGATGATTGGTATGCGCTTTATGATAGCTAGATTACTCTACTATTTATTGTATTGATATCTGCCTCTATCCTCAACTTGGCGCTGTTCTGGCGTTTTATGATTATCTCGTATGTAGCAGTTAGTATCCATAACGGAATTTTATTGCATTTGTAGATGACTTGGACAGAGTTTCTTTGTTTTGTTTATCTATCCCTCGAGCCTACCTTGCCCCTTCCATACGCAACGATAGTACTAGTGTAGCCTGCGCAGCGCTATCTCAAACACTGTACGAACATTTCCACGGCACTATTATAGTCTAAAGTCTGCCTTGCGCACTGGCAGCGTGCTAATATATCAGGGCTATTAATGTTATCAGGCGCCGGCTCGCGTCGTTGTGACGCTAGTATCGGCTTCAAGCTACTAATTTGGGTAACCAGGTATGCCGGGTGTGCACGATGGGTTTTTGCCGTCACGGTGATGCAGGTCTCGTTGAAGTCTTGGTGAGTACAAGGAGGCTGCTGCATGCACGTCACGGTATGCACCATTTTCTGACGTTGTGGTGATCTTGTCGTCATTGTTCGACTTTGCTGTCCTCTCGGCCTGGGTCTCTTTAACGGTTACCCGCTCTGCTGGCAGGGTCTAGCCTAGGGTCCTCCCGCGGTAGGTGCGCCGCCGTGTGCAATGTGCATTGTTTGTGTTTGTCTTCATCTAGATAAGATGAGGCGCTCTGTCGATCACAGGTGGATCCAATTACTTGTATCGTCACCTTCCGTGGCAATACTCTTGATCGTTTACGCGAAGGATTGCATCTTATTTGACAAAGGGGGAAAAAGTAATAGAAACAGGTTCCTATGTATGCAACCACGGGAAGCAAACATGACGTACGGTATTCAATGAACGACAGAATCCTCGTCCGAGCTCCGGGCTCGGACGAGAACTTCTGGATCTGCCAGGATCTGGATCT
Source organism: Leccinum subgranulosum (assembly GCA_038091575.1). Classification (NCBI taxonomy): domain Eukaryota; kingdom Fungi; phylum Basidiomycota; class Agaricomycetes; order Boletales; family Boletaceae; genus Leccinum; species Leccinum subgranulosum. The sequence goes on from JBBPOS010000123.1 coordinate 51,293, forward strand.
TTTCACACACTCAGACCAGTTGAAGCCATCATTCTCAGCATATCCTGCGTCTCGGGCTTGTTCACCTCCCTACTCCACCTCGACTGCCTCTTTTCTCTCTTTGTGGTGGAGCCTGTTCCCGAACCAGTACCAGGAGAAGAAGGAAGGGGGAGGAACGACGTTCGAGCAGCATTCCTAGCACGAGGGGTGGCGGGCAACGAGAACCGGGTCGCTTTGGCGCTGCGCTGCGCTTGTTGATGATAATGCTGTGGGGTGGCAGGGAAGAGAGACGCGTGCCGGCGGGCTTTTTCCGAGCCTGGGATGCGGCTGGGAGGAGGCGTCTTCAGCAATGGAGCTAGTGTGCTCTTGCTCTCATTCTGATTGCCACAGCCGGCCAGGAATTCCTCGTCGACCATGGTCATTTTGGCAGCGACGACTGTGAGGCTCTTGGACTCCGGGGATCCAACAACCTTGCCCGGAGCTGGCACAGCCTGAGATCCGGGGGTGGTGTGGAGATGGGTATTGGGGACGAGTGTGGAACACGAGGAGGCCAGAGATTCTTCGGAGGAGCAGCGGGTTTCTGGCGGCGGCGGCGCCTGCTGCCAAGTGGACGTGCGAGGGGTCGCTTGGAAGGTGACACGGCGGCGTACGTGCGTTGGCGGCAGCTGGCCGGGTGAACCATTTGTCGCTGGGCGGAGGTTCTGTGGCCGTGGTCCATGCTCACCCCAAAACTGAGTGGGCGCGACCCACTGAGACTCTGATGGCGGCACTGCCAGTGGCCCGCCTTGATGCCGGTGCCCGTGCAAATGTACATCTCGACGATCGAGGGGAAGGAGGGGAACGGTGTGTGAGACCTGGATGGATCTACGTGTCTCGGCGGGGTCTGTGATCGTCGGAGATGTGCGGGCTGGGTATGAGGTCGTGAGTGGGGATTGGACAATGCGTGGACTCGGGATGGTGGGAGTGATGGGGAGAGGGACAGAGCCTGCAGAAACGGAACGTGGCTGGGCGGTGGAGGTCGCATAGCTGACTGCTCGGTTGGGAATGACGGACTCGGGGGGGAGGGAGCTCCAGGAATTAACACCATGATCGTAGCGTGGCGCAGTGAGGTTCGAGGCAGTGACCACGGGGCCCGGATGTACTCCGTGTACTTGAGTCGGTTCTGAGGAGGAAGAGCGCTGTTGTCGTGACACCGTCTCCGGGTTGGCTGTTTCCTGGCTTGCACTGCGACGACTCCGAAAGCGGAATATACGGGAAAGGAAGGATAAGCGAGTCATAGCGATGACGATGGTGAGGCAATGATAGTAGCACTGGTAGTACTTAGTACTTGGAAGGTGGCCAGCACCCGAGGATGTGAACGAAAAGACGCCAGACGACTGGATGGGGCGTGTCCGCGTTTAAAAGCACCTGGGGCTTGAAGCTGGAACGTGTAGTATGACATAAATGAGCGCTCAGGTTGCTTGATGGAGCCAAATGACAGTGATGGCGGTAGCGATGATTTTTCAGAGGCTACGCAGTCGTCAGGAACAGCCTCGGCGATGATCAAGGTTCGATATGAGTGAGCTTTCAATGAATGATCCAGTACTGTAGCACACATTCGTCAGAACAAGGGATTGGTTGACATTCTACGGTCTGCTGAATGCTGATAAGTTCGTGTAAATTGGTTGTATCCATGCAGTGAAACAACTTGAACTCACTTGCCAAAACTGTGCATCACGATCGAGTAAAGTTTCGTGTGGCATGCATGCGCGTTTGATGACAGTATAAAGATCTGTCAAACTACGACAGTATGATAGTTGCACCGGCAAAAGCATACTGGTATGAAACTGTAAGACTTCTTGATACTACGAAGCCAAAGAGGGTCTAGCGAAACATGTTTTCAGGAGAGAGCCTGCAACTGGTACTCTGAACTCTTTCTCCCGATGATCCGTGTTTAATTAAATTGAACGAATTCCAAACTCACATATTTTACCCTGGTGATTCGTCCCCAGCACCTTTCAGTTGTCTCCCCGTATGTATAGCCGTCAGCCAGCCATTGAAGCTATATCCCCCCGCTTCTGTCAACACTGATCTGGTAAAACTGTTTAATCGGTACAAAACGGCAAGTCCAACGATTCGCCTCTTCCCAAAAACAAACTCTTCGAGGGGAGATGGAGTAAGAAACCAGAAGTTCGAATCGGTGGACTGTCACTTGTCTAGTTTCGTGGGAATTATGCACTCTTTCAAGCTCTTCTCCCGATCACTAACTTCCTGAACTCCAACAACCGGACTTCCTCGAGCCTCTCCAAAACACCACCATGAAAGTGCACCCGGAGGTCAAAGAGCCCCTCCAAATCGGGTCTTTTGTTGAACAAAGCAAACCAACAGTTAAGGCGACTTTGTGTTCTGACATGACATCGAGCCACACCGTGACTGCTCCATACCATATCCTGTACAAATAAGTGCTCAACCTACGACCATCATCATCTTGATCTCATACAATGGAACCTTTTCCATCTCCTCCCAATATCGGCCCATCGACGTCAGCTAGCAGCACGAATCGTGCGAATACGCCACCGCTGAGCATCCTGTCAATGGAGCTAGACTCCCCGGAAGACACTGATTGGGTGCCAACGTGGGCGTGGCCTGCCGCACCTACCCCCACCACTACCGCTGCTACCAGGTCCGAGTCCTCCTACCAGCCATCCGGAGTGACAGAAAAACCTACAACAACGATGACATCAATAACCAGGTCGTCTTGCGATGGTGGCACGTTCGACGACGTGTCTCCCGTCGCCCTCCATGACAAGGTTCCGTGGCACGAAGTCGAGATCAACGACGCGCAACAAAGGATCCCATCCATTATCTTTCCCGCACTGTTGCACACGAGCGGCGACAACAATGACACTTCTTCCTCTCCTCTTCGTCGATTTTCTTCTTCTTCTTTTTTGGTTGACGACGAACTGGATGGGAGTGGCGGGTCAAGCAGCGAAGAGTCCGACGCAGAAGCGAACGCGTCGCAGTATTCGATCACGGAAAATGGAAAATGGAAAGCTGTGACGGACGACGAGGATAGCGGTCGACCGTCAAGATCTCCGAGTCCCCAATTCTGCTTTCCCAGTATTTACAACGTGAGCTTTACCCTTCTTTTTGTTTCCCGATTGGTGGACATGTTCGGATTCTTTGTATTTTTGCAGTCCGTCGATGACTGGGTCATGCACAACAGACCAATCTTGCAAGAATACGCAGATCGCCAGGCTTCGTTGCCGCTAGGTCGAAAACTCGAGGTGTCGGTATGCGTGCCACTAATATTTGAGCGCCTCTCCCCATCCGATCAACCGTATCTCTATCTCTCTCAGATAGACGAGCGGTCCGACTTCGTCTTGGGCTCGCTTCAGCTACTCGTCAACCGCGATCGCAAAGACTGTACCGACCGTTCTCGCCAGCTCGGCCCTCAGCTCATTGAAAACTTTGTAAACATCGATCGCTGGGTAAAGGAATACTTCCGGTCCCGGCATGGTCTGACGAACATATGCAATGACGTGTCGACGGTATGTTTTCGATTTAATTATCTATCTTTCTTCTCGTTTCGGTGCTGTCACTAACCGACTTTGTGTCCAGCTCTTGACGATCGTGATGAACGGTTTCTACGAAGGCCTGGTACAGTTGATCGACCGGCTGGTCGAGTTTGCCCTCGAGCATATGCGCTTTTCCGGCAGGACTAGCCTGGTTGTCGAAGATTTCTCGTTCGGCTATGGTCAGTACCTGTGAAATCTGGACTAATTCAATAGTTGATGGTGACCTTTCTTGTACGATTCAATTCTCACAGACTTCAAAATGAGCCAGGATCTTCCCTTTAACGTCGAGACGAGCTCGCGGATCAGAAAACGTGCGCAGGACATCTTGCATTCAGTCTTGTAATGCAGTGTCAACTAATTCACGACATTTTCACGAAGCTGTTCCGATCCACACAGTAAAGGTACGAGCCGATGTGGAACCTGTGACGACTCACTCTGGCCGTCCAGTGAGACAGACGAAGCGCGCGCAGGAAGCTTGTGAACAAGCGGCCACGAACGAGCGACCAATCAAAGGCAAGGGAAAAGGACGCTCTCAAGCAGTCAAAGCCAAGCGAGTTCCAAAAGGCGCCATTGCACCTCCGCGACAGAAGAAGAGTTCGGTGCAACTTCCTTGTTCTAGTGATTCTGGATCTGACCATACGACGTCGCAAACATCCATGGTAACTCCCATGCCCACGCTGCCGCTGCCGCCTCCTCGAAATACGACGTCGGGCTACACGAAGTATCTTCCCCGCCGTCCATCGAGTCTGGGGCAGCCCCCAGTTTCTCCTGCCCTGTTATCGTCAGAGGTTCCGAGCGAGAGCTCTGCGTCGGCGTCCAGAGCTTCTGTGTTGGAAGATGGTCAGAACACTTCCGGGTGCTCGGGATCCGATGCCACTGGATTGAAGATCCTACTTCCTGCTATGCCCGCGAGGTTTCCAGGTACTGTGGCGAGGAGTCGTGGGTCGACTACAACCACTAAGACCGCGATGACCACAAACGAGAACGATACTGACGGTGGGCGTGCGAACGGGTCGATCGAATTGACCTCGAATGCGGGAAGTATCGGTGGTGGTGGATCTACGAGTACTACTATACCCAACGAGCGGGCAAGAGCAGTGCGGGCGGGTGCGAAAGGAGAAGGCGAAAACAATGGCGATGGCCTACCCTTCAAGTTGGAACCCACGAACCTACCTGGTGCTCAAGTTAGGAGCGCAGGAGCCGCATCCTCGTCTTGTGGTGATTAGCTGGATGGCATTAACGCTGCTGTTGACGACAATCGTGACAACGAGCATCCTGCATCTGGAAGCATTGCTACCGGGGAAAGGGAAATTCTTTCGCTTGTATCTCCATCTGATCCTGAGCCCGGTCCTGGCTCTGGCTCCGGCCGCCTACGAAGAAGGAAACGGAAGCTGGACGACTGTGAAGGTTAAAGAGGAGAGCGGGGACATCTGTTCAGAGTTTAAAGTTGCTTCCGTTCTTTGGCATCATGGGCGCTCGTCTCATGCGCCATGAACACCTTGGGCCGTATGCACGGGTCCGCTGGTTCAGAGAGTGCTGGAGGATGGATAAGTACATGCGACATATATTAAATAATGAATTATGCATCTTAGAAGACCCGGTCCTTTGTTTGGGTGGCGTCGAATCACGCTGAGCAGAATATTAACCTTGCTAGAGCCAGTAGGAAAGCGAGTTATATTTACTATGAGTCTGAGTCTCTCGCGGATGAGTCAACGTTTCAACGTTCACATGGGGTATGAGCATATTATATTATAGCTTCACGTGGGGACTCTGTGAATGGACCTGACAGTCAGACCAGTTCTACGCGTATGTAAGTTGCAATCAGTATTACTTGCAGGGTCTGGAGAGTGTCCGTGTTGAGGCCCAACTTGAGGGCGAATGGCGCTTTGATAGACATTCTTTCAAAAGAGAAGAAACGGGTGCGGGCCGCCGAGTGAGAAGTAACTCGTATACTAACGTTCGGTACCAAATCAGATTGTGCGCTCGGAACTTGTACGTGAACGTCAAATGCCGCAAGGCACGTGCGCGGGTTGATCCCCACCTACATCACCCCACGTCCCCGTCGTACCTCGAACGTTTGTACCCTCAGCTGCATATGGGAGGATGGCACTTCCTCCACGAGAGTCCGTGGCGTACAGGTAGGTGCCTGTGTCGGTGGCATTCACACTACTGTGTACTGACAGAGATGTAGTTTGATGCGGCGCAAACGACTGGGGGGGCAGAGATTGACTTTTGGCAGAGTAGAGTAACGTTGAGGTCATACCACTGTCAGACCGTACAGCGGCGTAGAATACAGAATACGCCGAGTTCAAGTCGGCGGCAGGCCGTTGCCCCGTTGTCCCCTTCCCCTCACTGACATTCTCTTGAAGTTCACCGTTCTCCATTAGGATCCAACCCCATGGGTCACGGTTTTCGGCAGCGATCAGATCCGGGGTAGTGGCTCGGCAATTGCTGCTGATAGTCTCAGGCGTTGTCCTCTCCTCCCAAACTCCCGGATCTTTAATTTGGGAGAGTCTGGGGTCCCAACACATCTTGGCTCAGCGCTCAGCGGTAATTATCCATTCTTGCACGCGCTCGGTGCTGAGCACTGAGGAAGAAATTATATAAAAACAAAGCCGCATCATCAACCATCGTGCGTCCGAGTCGTACATAGTGTTACTAACGCAATAGCGTTGATTGGACAAGGTCATAGTGTCAATACGTACCATCCGGTGTAACCTATGTCGCAGTACCGTACAAAACAACATAATTATAACTCTAATTGTAGCCTGTCCTGGGTGATCAATTTATCACGACGGCAGAAAAACCGAGATCGCATCGCTCGCAGCGCTAGCACTCAGCGACTGTAGTACTGCGTATCATCAAGTCAGCGCATCCATTATGATGCAGAGTGTTGCAGTCCCTCCGGGTCAAGACTTGGCGCAAAGAGAATAAAAAGACAAAAAAAAGACAAAAAAGATGGAATAACATAATGCTACATGCATATTTTGGCAAGATCAAACAATGTATAAACACAAGAACCCTCGAGAAATATGAGACGAAATATGCTGTTGGTCGAAGACCATCATCGAATTGTTTTCGATGTCGAGCCCAAGCCTGATGCAGATGCAGATGCAGAGGCCGACCAATCTATCTGCCTACACATCTCATGCACCAAATACCCCGCCGCGTCCGCGTTCATCCCACACGCCTGAAGGCGCGTCTGCCAATACGGCGGCTCGTACCCACGCTGGAACTCAATACACCTCGATACCTCGAGCCTCATCTCCGGCGAATCCCCACACACCTTGACAGCTCGGTCGAGCTCGTCCTTAATGGTGGAAACGGTGGGCATGTCAGGAGAAAAATAAGTATCAAGACAGTCAGCATACGAAGGAGGAGGGCCAGTGCCAGTGCTAATTGGGCTGATATCAACCGGACGACCATTATCATCGTGATCCCCGACGTCGTCCGAGTCGGGTATGTACAGAGGACTGTCACCCCGGACGACGTCGTTCGGTATAGAAAGCTGAGAGTCGGATCCCTCCCAACGTCGCTGCGACGTGCTTTCGTCGATGATGTCCGCGGCGGTCATCGACTCGTCCGAGTCCGGGACGGGACTCGGGATCGACTGGATCGGCAGCGGACGCACTGCGGGAGATGATGATGGAGGCTGCGGAGCTGGGGACCGTACGGGGATGGGATGATGAAGATGAGGATGCTCTGTTGGTAGATTTTTCCTGGACGTGCCGCCGCCTTCCCAGTGTACCCCCTGGATGTCAATGGGGAGGGGCGGCAAGGGTATTGTCGGCGGATTGGTCATCGGTGGTGCCACTCTACGAAGACCACTTGAAGACATGGCTCCCGGAGGTTGAGACAGTGGACGATATCTCGGACGGAAGTCTGACTCCTCGGAGGAAGAGTACGGGGGTGAAGTAGCGGTGGTGCCACGTCGTGGCCGATTTACAGGAGCGCGTATTTGTGGTGACGGGACTGGGGAAATGAGCCCATGGGCCACATGACTGTTACCCGTGTCGGTGTTTCGTTGACGAAAAGAGCTTGGCGACAATGAAAATTCTGATGGAGGTGGAGTTAGCAAGCCTTGAGACTGATAAGCACGGGCTGCTGAGTTAGATCGCAAGCGATATCTGTGATAAAGTCCCGAATCCTCTGAAGACGCAATCGGCGAACTGGGGCCAGATTTCAGAGTTTGTTCCCAAGGGATTTGGATGTGTGGAGAAGAGGAGGACGAAACAGGTGGAATATCTGGAAGCGATCGTCGGCTTGTGTGGGATTTCCCAGAACTTTCCGACATCTGTGAGGAGTCCCGTGAAAGTCGTAAAGGAGAGATTGCCGGACTAATCTGGGGCGTCGAATCCACCGGAACTTCAAAAACTGCGGAAGTAGTAGTGACGTTGTGCCTCACGTTGGGGGATCTGGCAGGAGGAGATTCGGGCGTGTGCATCTGCATTCCCGACCTTCTTCTGATGGGAGAAGGAAGCAGAATATCTGCAGCCCTAGGCAGAAACGTCTCGGCTCTGGCATCGCGAAAAGCGCTGTGTAGGGTGTGATCCTTGATGAACTTGGGGGGCATCAGCCGTGGCCCCCTTCAAGGTAACAAACCAGGACGAACCTTTGATTCGATGTCTTGTAGTTTAGACAAGACGTGCTGGGTGCTACGACCTTTTTCTTGCTTGTGCCGGATCCACGTTACTAGGGCCCGCTTGGCCTTGTCAGTGTCTCTCCCGCAGTTCGCCAGTACAGCGATGACCTGTCGCCAGCATCAATACAGCTTGAGCACAAGGAATACTGATTTAGATCGAACCTCGAAGCGAGTTCCGCCATTGAAGCTAACGGGATCGCTGAACATACTAGCGCGGCTCGAAAGGAGTGGAGCTGAATGAGAGAAAGGGATACCAGGTCGAAAGGAAGCGCCTGGAGGTGGAGAACTGATTCGAGTCGGTGTATCATAAGCAGCGCGGTTTACATATAGCAGAATTCAGGAACGCACTTGGCGTTTTCACACACAGCAACTCTGTACAAAGTTAGTATATCCCACCAGCGCCAGAGACACGTTTGTCAATTTGGGCCCCCAAGGACCCTTGAACCCACAGTCAGTTTGGGGCCATATCCGAGATTGTGGTCGACCAAAAAACTTTGATGGCAAGGTCACGAGTATGAGCACTGAGGCTTGAGCGCACAGCATGGTCGACGGTCGTAGCCTGACAAGTTCACTCAGATGCGAGTCAGCGACGACTCAGTGAAACCAAGAGATACCCACTATTAGTTCTCCCAACCCACCTCTCTGTCCCCGGCACGGTTGGCCGCGGCAATTTGATGGGAATGGTCTCATTTGAGTATGTATCATCAATATCATCACTGCCATTTCCATACGCATCGGTATGTGTACTAATTCCGCGCCTCAGCCAATTTCGTTAACCAAGAACAGTTTGGTATATTCAACCAGTGGTACTGCCTTGTCATACCAACAATTTGGACTTAACTAATGTAGCACCCCAAGCTGCAGTGCTGAATGACGTGGTGGGGGTCTGCGGACAAAAGTTACAGTGTACACTCAACGTTTTAGACAAGTCGATGTGTTGTCGGCTGAAACTCGTAACGTGGTAAATGAGAACACGTAGTTGACAGTCGAGCATGACTTGAGGTGGAACTGGTACCCATCTTTCTTGGGTAGTCCGCGTCTGACCCGAGGAAATGGGCGCATTGATGGCAATGCTCCGACGGTATTTTGTTCCGCAGACCAAAAACAACTAGCTGCGCCACGACTTTTCAAGTGGGTAAAATCATGGTGATACAGTATGTGATGAAAGGTATGACAAGCTCATTTGAACTCCGCTTCAACCGATTACATTACGTAAGGTGGACGAAAGCGGGCTTTCTAGAGCAATTCTAGGACCTACTTACTCTACCCGCTGTGCTGCAGGGTCTGTCAAGCAAACTGCGAGTGCTAGGTGGCACTCTGCGATAGAGAGGAGCGAGCGAGCACGACGGAGGGCGATCGGTTAAGAAAAGCAAGGGCGTAAGCGAAAACGAATTCAGCAGCGAGCCACCTCGCTTACTAATACACGTCATTGCCCGCCTCCACTTCGATGACGTCAAGGATGACGTTGTCTGTTGTTGATAGGAGTATCATGCAAGCCAAAACCGTCTCTACTCTTCTTCTTCTTGCACGCTCGAGATGTCTTTGCCTCCAGCACAACAAGAAATCTCAGAACACCCCCACGCGAACACCGTTACCGCTCCCACAGACAAAAATGCACAGGCCGCCGATGTCGACAAGAAGGCAAGTACTTTCATCCTATATAACACGTTACTAAACCTGTCTTCAGATTCGATTGTATGGAATGATCCAGGCATTCAGGCAAGGTCGCATGCCTGACAACACCCAGATCAATGGCGCGTTGTCGTATCTCCGAGATGCAAGACCCGTTGACGCACAGAAGCTGTCGCCTGACGGTCAGAAGCTCATCCATGATTGTCGTGAAATAATCGAGACGGCCCGTCTCATTGTAAAGCAAAAGAACGCCGATGAACTCTTTCAGAGCTTTGTCTGGCATACCCGTGATACAGATGCAGCGACCGCCGAGGCAGTTGGCGAGGAAGCCCCCGAAGTCGACCGCGACAAGTTGACAGAGGACAGCCGCGTCGGTACGCACTAGCACTCTTTTCCCGAATTCTTGTCTGATTTGTATAAATTTGCAGCGGTCCGACATCTTCGTACTTTTTTTTCACTCATTCTCACGAACTCCGAAGTCCGGAAACTTCTATCTGACTTCACCGTGATTGGGCGCGACCTCCTGGCAAAAGGGGCATCAAAGGCGGCCGAGACTCTTCGCCCAAGTGAGCAAGAAATGGCTCGTGTTGATCAGCCTGCCGAATCTGCCCCTGCTGGTGGAAACCCCCGCAGTGAATCGGGAGTTGAGCCGAGCCAGGGCGAAGCCACTGCGGCGCAGGCCATCAGCGAAGGAAAGAAAGCGGCTCGGTCTGTTCAAGAGACGGCCACTGATGCACGTGACAAAGCGGCTGAGAAGGCACAGGAAACCACAAAGAAGGCCAAGGAGATTGTCGAGCCGCAAGAGTAAGTTAACCCTCTTGCGGGGATTCCTATTTTTGACATGCATCATAGCAACGCTATGGGAGAGTCTTCGGCAGGCTCATCGGAAGAGAGCGAAGGATTGTTAAAGACCGCCAAAGTTGGTCTATTCTCATGCATCATTCGGGTTTATCAAGTATTGATGATATTCAGGAGAGATCAAACATATCCTTATCTGAGGATACGAAGCATTGGTTCGGGGAGAACTTTGAGAAAGGGCGACAATTCGTAATGGATGAGTATTTCCCCCCAGAGCGACAGGAAAGATTTATCTACCGTGGCAAGAGGGTCATCGTGGAGTGTCAAAGGCAGGACGATTACCGGGACGCGATCAATTGGTTCCTATCTATTGCAGGAGAATACGCGGAGTTTGGCCAGAGTGCCGAAGAGAAAGGCAAGGAGAGGATAACCAAGCTTATCAATGTCAAGTGTTTACTTTTGAATCGATTTCGTTCGCTAATTCTCCTACAGGATCCATATCTTCGAGAGACGTTTTCAGAACTCCGAAAACTCCTTGAACGCTTTGCTAATGGGAAGAGCATGCATGTTATTTTCGATTCCATTGGTGCGGTCAACGACGACGCCCGTCGAGACGAAGAGTTCCGCGCATGGTTCCAACACTTATATGCTTTCGTTCGCAAGGTACGTGATAACTACCGAGTCATCTGCATTCTCTGTTGACACTTGGTTAGTTGCTGTTGGAGGAAGGTTACGTCCTCGGGGAAGATTGTAGTCGTGAAGGCAGAGATATCCGTGAGTCGGGTAGAAAGTTTTGGGACCAGAAATACCGCGGGCACTTTGAGCAGGTATTCAAGTCGATCGGCGATTGGTTCTCTGCCATGGGTGAAGATCCACTTAACAAGCAGTTCGGGGAGGATTGGGCGCGGTTGACTCGAGACCTACTCTTCGATAGCGAAGGAAGTCTCAAGTTCAAATCGGAGTTGTGGATGGATATCCGTAGCGTCATTGTACCGGCGCTGGTGGCAAAGGTACGTCCGTTAATTTGCTAGCACATCTCATCTGAAGAGAGACAGCTTTCATATCTTCCAATTCCACGTATCGAGTATTCCGATGCCGCATTGGACCTCGTCCTGGAGAATCTTACCCTCCAGGATAGCAATCTATTTCCAAACATCGTCACCGTCGTCAATCACAACTACCTCAAATTCAGCCCGTACCATAATATCTCTGACGAATACCATCACGACTTTACGTTCACCCTCGGGCAAATTCAGGCAGACATGCGCGACGTCGCCTTCTTCTTCCGCAAAAAAGGTTTCCCGAAGGTGGTGGATTCGGGGTTAGCGGACGTTGTCCTCGGAGGATCTGGTCTCACTGCCATTATCCACCTCGTATCGGCGGGCAAAGATCGGACCTCAGTCTTCAAAGTCAAAGACGTGCACGTCAAAGTCAGTTCGCTCAAGTTCAGCATTCGCGATTCGAAGCACGACCTGTTGTACAAGACGTTGAAACCTCTCGCGAGCAGCCTGGTCAAGCGGCAGATCAAGAAAGCAATTGCAGGGGCCATTAAGACCGGGTTGGAGTATGTCGACGGGCAGTTGGTCTCGGTGAGAGATCGGATGGAAGAGGTCAAGTCAAGCGACGAGTCGAATATGCAGGTGTTGCAAGAGGTGAGCGCGGCCGTGCATCTTCAGTCTATCTGGGACTCATTTATTTTCTCTTCAAGTTATTCAGACGGCACAAAGAGGAGCAGAGTGTTCGGACGTCCGAGAGCAAGTCACAGTTCAAGGTCGTTTCGAGCATTCGTTCGTCTGTGATCGATACTGGAACGCCTTCTGGATGGGTCAATCGTGTCTCTGAAAGCGAGGCAGAGGCGACCAAGGGTAAGGATTGGAGGAGTCAAGCGTAGGTGACTTGTGCTCTGTCAAACGACTTGAAGGGCTGACGCGGACTTCTAAGATTTACGATCGTGTGAGGGTTAATCCAAGCGACCAGGGATGAATCGATGATGGACTGTACTACAATGTGTTTGAGTAAGACGTGATGTGCGCGGAGTGTATATACGTACCGAAGTCGCTGAATCTCGATTCTCTTCTTCTCAAAACAACACGTCTGCGGTAGTCATCCACGGCAGTCGGTTTGCGACGTCCTTGATGCGAGACTGACGGCGGATTGGCTCGCAGCAGTTCCTAATTCTGCCAGTGGTAGTTGATCGACTGATCGCGGGCTCATGACATCGTTTAAGTCATCTTCATCGTCGCCGGCGACACCTGGAATGCGAGGAACCCGTCGATCTGTGCTGCTGCTTCAGCCAACCCGACAACTAATAGGAACTGATTGTGACGTTTTCGACTGGCATTACGGGACTTCCTTGGTGAATCGCGGGCACCGTGGTGTGATGAGAATGGGATGCTTGATTTGGCGATCGAATCAGGATTCTTCTGGTACTTCGACTCGTGATTTCCTTTTTTTTTCTCACATTTGATTGGAGGTGGCCCGTGTTTGTTGAAGAGTACCTGCATACACTTGCAAGGATGAGTCTGAAACCACTTACCAGATCAGTGTTCTTTATCGATCCGAGCTAACGTGAATGATGGTGTCAGATTTTACGATCGTGTGATTACACTTCGTAATGGAAACGTGTTCTACAAAGCCCTATTAATTTAGTTAGCGCCGTTATTATTGTTCAGGTTACAGCAAACGTAATGTCAGTCGGCGAGGTCCTATATGGGAAGGACCCTTTTTTTACTGATAATCGAGAGTTGTGATTGGAGGACAGGACCAGCGAGCGTCTCGGACTTTGAAGACTCTGTACTTATTTTCTTTTCAGTTAGACTGAGAGAAGAGATTGACGGGCTTTAATTGTCATGCCAGCACAGGCTAGAAGTCGTGAAATGGAACTCGTTTGGCGTTGAAGTTGGTTTGCAGAGTATTGTCAGGCCTCGAATGGTGTCTCGTGCATGGGAGCAAAAGGACAGAGTTGGAACTTACGGAGATGAGCTTGTTAAATCGCTTTCGGAAGCGACGGGCTCCCAGAGCGGGACCATGTAAGTACATGGGCGGCCATCAGACTCTATTTCTTTTTAAACTTTAAGTTGTGCGCTTCCGACGAATGAGACTCACAAATTATTGAGCTACTACTACCTGGCTGATTATCAGCGTCCGAGTAGACAAGAAACGTCGACGTGATCGAGTTGAGATCGGCTAAAGCAATCGCCGGCACTAAAAATACATGACCCACTATCAATGATGCCGTCCCCGTCCCAAGCCAGGGATCTGAGAATGTAATTTATTATTTCACCCGACCCTTGCATCGCTTTCAAGGTCTCTCTACGCTCTCTCTCTCTCTCTCTTCACCCTTTCTCCTTCACCTTCTTCCATGACCAGAGCGCGGAAGACCACGTCGCTTTCTGTCAAGGTCGACTTTGACCGTCTCATCAGCGGCGAGTCCGACCTTGACACTGGCATCTCTCACGTCACTCCTTCCCCACAGCCGCTCGTTAAACCCACTGTCTTTTCTCAAACTTCGACTTCCTCAAAAACTCGCAAGGCTGCTTCTTCGTTCCATCATCGCCTCTTTTCTCGTTCCTCGGCCACACCTGGACAATGCGAAGAAGAAAATGATCCATCAGAGGGTCTCCAGGATGTTGCTTCCGAGACAACCCCGTCTACGCCTCGTAAAACCATGATGATGACAGGATGGCCCTTCTCCCGCTCGGCCCTCCGCAAGAACAGCCGTCCTACCGAGGACTCGGGGGACATTACTATCACTGCTGGCACTAGTCGTTCACCTGTACGCGTCTAGGATTCGATTTTCCCATGTGTCAGCTTCGTCTTTGCTCACACATTCATTGGCAGAACGTCAAGGGCCCTGGCAGTGGCATTCAAGTTTCCTCCCACTCCTCGTCCCCGTATTATTCGGTTACGTCATTCGCCCCAACGTCAACGTCAAGTCTGGGTTCGTTGGTTCCCACGCACGAGTGCCTGTTCCATGTCGTGTCGCGGGACGAGCAAACCAGTACCAGTACCTGTCACCAAGATTCAGATTCGTCAAGAGTCCCTACCTATGCTCCGCCCTCGCGGGCGGCCATTACGACCCCGTCGGATCCAATCTTACCGGATGACGATAACGGTGCATCTGGTGCCCGTGGCAACCGCAGGATGGTCGAACGACATCTGCATCAGGATCAGGCTTCTGGAGCATCAGAGCCAACGACTCGGACGTCCTCCTTCGAACTTGCCACCAAAGAAGAAACGTACTCGCGGCGTTCCGTTGCTGCCACTACCGAATCCGAGATGATGTTGGACGAAGACCCCACGCCCCGCACTGAGACGTTTAACCCGATGGTGACGATGGCCCCGCCTGCTCTCGTTGCTACGCAGATGAGAGGCCGCCGTGTGCAGTGTTTAAGCATCGATGTCCTTGCATTACGTCCAGCCGTCGGCGTCACGCCTCATGCTCCTTCTGAAACCGAATCATTTTCCACCTCGGCGAGCTCTGGCAGTGCCTCGTCACCTCCTACGTCCCCCATCACGCGGCATTTATTTCCCTCGGCGTGTCCGGTGGTGAAGCCATCATCAGATGCTGACACTGGAACGTTCCCCTCACCACCACGCGTGCTTCCTTCTATCACGCCACCCAATCCACGCATTGTTGCGGTATCCCCGGATAATGGTTCTTCACGCTCCAGTTCCAATTGCAGTCCAGACGGCGTCACCATGACGTCCTCAGCTTCTATCGTAGCGTCTCCACGGTCCCGCAAACGGGCTATCTCGCGATCGCTCACCCCCCCTCCGTTCCCTCGACCGCCACCAAAGGGCCCTCTGCCTGCTGTACCTTCTTCACCTGTGCCACCCGTACCACCTCTCCCGCCTCTGTTGAACAAGTTCTCGATGTTGAATGTGAACGTATCACCACGCACGATGATACCTTCGCCCCCGCGTTCTTCGATAATAAATGGAGCGGCGGCGATGCCGGCGAACGCTGGGACGGCTGCGTTGCCTCCTTCGCCCCCTGGAGCGTTGCGTTTGCCCTCGAGACTCAGTTGGATCAACAGCGTGCGCGCGGTGTTGCCTAGCCCTCCCGCGT